>KN173319.1:9754-21181 GCA_000757755.1 Steinernema glaseri
AATTCAGAAGATGGTAAGATTCTTGCTCCGAGTATAGGGTTGATCAACTATTTCTTTAGCCCAACGCGCCCTGGACACGATGAACCTGGAGCTCCTTAGAGGCAAGCCAATGCGCGTCATGTGGTCGCAGCGCGATCCCGCTATGCGTCGATCTGCAGCAGGGAACATCTTCATCAAGAACCTGGAGAAGAGTATTGACACCAAGGCCATATACGACACCTTCTCCATGTTTGGAACCATCCTTAGCTGCAAGGTGGCCCAAGACGAGGAAGGGAACAGCAAAGGACATGGCTTCATCCACTTCGACACCGAAGAAGCGGCGCAGAAGGCCATCGACAAGGTCAACGGCATGCTTCTCGAAGGCCAGAAAGTGTAAGTCAGGAATCCTCTGGAGCTGTTCTTAATTGCCTTCTTCTAGGTCCGTCAGCAAGTTCCAGCCTCGCGCCGATCGATTCCTCGGAAGCAAGAAGTTCACCAACGTCTTCGTGAAGAACTTTGGCGAGGAGCTGACCCGCGAGCAGCTGGAGGAGATGTTTGCAAAGTTCGGCAACATCACCAGCTGCGTCGTCATGACGGACAAGGAGGGAAATTCGAAGGGATTCGGATTCGTCGACTTCGAGAAGCCCGAGGACGCCAAGAAGGCCGTTGAGGCCATGAACGACTTTGAACTCGCCGATGACCGGAAGCTCGTCGTGTGCCGCGCCCAGAGGAAGGTTGAGCGTCTTGCTGAGCTGAAGCGCCGCTACCACGTCCAGAAGAACGAGCGCACTCAGAAGCACCCTGGAGTCAACTTGTACGTCAAGAACCTCGAGAACGACGTCGATGACGACGCCCTCCGTCAGCACTTCGAGGCCTTCGGAAGCATCACCAGCGTGAAGGTCATGCGCGACGCGAACGGTGAATCCAAGGGATTCGGATTCGTCTGCTTCGAGAAGCCGGAGGACGCCACTAAGGCGGTCAGCGAGATGAACGACAAGCTCCTTGGTTCCAAGGCCCTCTATGTCGCCATCGCTCAGCGCAAGGAGGATCGCAAGGCCCAGATGACCACGCAGTACATCCATCGGCTCTCCTCCTTCAACATGCAGAGCCATGGCATGCCGTCCATGATGTACCCGCCTCCTCCTACATACTACATCCCCCCTGGAATCCAGAACCAACAATGCCCCCCATTCATGCCTCCCGCGGTAATGAACGCCTCCATGCCCCCTCCTCTCCACTGGAACCCCATGCAGGTTCCCTACATGGTCCAAGGAGTGTACGGGGGTCAAGTGCGTCGTCCAGGACCCGGCCAGCAGGGCCAGAACCCCAACTTCCAAGGTGCTTATGCCCGTCCCGGACAGCAGATCCCCATGCCTCAGCGACCACCACAGGTCATCTACCAGGCTCAGCCCATGGGAGGCGCTCCCCAAAACGTCCCCTCGACGCTCGCGCCCCTGGCCGCTCGCCTCGCCCAGGCCACTCCTCAGGAACAGAAGCAGCTTCTTGGGGAGCGGATTTACCCAGAGGTCCAGCGCCTCAGCCTTGGCACCGACGCCGAGAGGATCACAGGAATGATCCTTGAGATCGACAGCTCCGAGCTGTTAATGATGCTCGAGAACAAGGAGGAGCTGAAGACGAAGATCGACGAGGCCGCGGCCGTCCTGAACGCGCTCAAAATCTCAGGATAAGCAGCCAAGGAGCTCGACGAGTGCGGCCTTTAAAGTTTAAAAGTTAAACATTTATGTAACCTAGATAATATAAATAAATCTGTGAACTGTGTTAAATCTGTGAACTCTGGAACAATCCATACAGCCCAAGAGAAGTGATGCTAGTGAAGTGCCCATGAGAAGTTTCGGGATCCAACCGTACTTCTCAGAATATGTAGAGACTTCGGCTACTTGAGATCATGCGGTCTTCAAAGGCACTTTTTTAAAGTACATATCTTCAGCGTCCCTTCGATCCTTCGATGCATCCTCCGGTGCTTTAGCTTCAGCCTGATTTAGTGGGACTGAGCAGGAAAAATTCAGTGCCAAACAGCGGGCCCAACAGTCCACAGTTCGTGTGGTTCCTTTGCAAGATCTAACCCATAAAATCTTCGTACAATTAAGCTGTAAGTGAAAGCTATAAGTGAACTAAAAGGGCCTTGGAAGACTGGCACGGCCTTGGCATGCAGCAAGAAGATCCATGGAATTGGTAGAATTAGTTGGCTATACTAATACAAACTTGCTACTCAACGGAATGTTGATAGCAGGTACTGGAACCTGCAGGAGGCTGCAGATTGCAGATGGTCAACTACAGAATAAGGAGACGCTTAAGAACTTGTGCCGCATTTGCTGTCACGTCACGGATGTGTCATCGTCGTATTCCTAGCCTTCCGGCTGAGGCGTTCAGGGCGGTGCCCCTCCCGAGCCCACTCGGTTTCCACCTGATAAGCCCGACGGAGCGAAGTGGCGACACTCCTCGAGACGTTATCGCCGACTCGGACGTCTTTCGGTCGTTCGAAGAAGTCCGACGCCATGCTGCCTCGAACGGTGCTGCTTGGGCTGTTCCTAGTAGCCTACTCTGGATGCACAGGTTGGTCCTTTCTCTTAATTAGCTCTGGGAAACGTGTTTCTTTCTTATCGGTACAAGGGAAGGTGTACTGATAAGAGAAACATGTAGGTACATAGGTGGATCATACAATTTAAGATCGGTGGAGATCGATCGACTTGCGTAGGTCACAAGTAGTAGCTTTCGGATCGTCAGAGAGCCTGTTGGGAGCGAATAAGAGGTTCAAAATATTGAGGAATCGGTGTGATGCTGAACTCAAGTAAAAAAGAGGTTCAAGCCTTTGCTTCTTTTTACCAAAGTAGATCACGGCGCCTTTCAGCTCCTCTATAGTATAAGGAAGGGCCATGACATCAACGACCTTTCATAATCGTCAAATCCCTAGAACAGTAGTGTCCAATATCTTTTTTCTCTTATGTCTTAGTTTTAATAGCAACAGCAATAATTCTTAGCAACACAATAATTATTAAGCGTGGCGCAAAGCCACGCCATGGGTTTGGCCCCTATGAATGCCGGACCGTTTTCTTCCTTTGGCTTTGTAAATGTTCGTCCTCGTAGTCTTCCTTGAATCCTAACACCTACATCTAAAGGACCAGAATATCGAGTAATTAGCAAAGGAATTTACAACTTTTAACGACAAAAGCAGTGATGACGCCTTCCTGGACCTCTCCCTTCTTATCGCGACCATACAGTTTGACGACGTCAAAATTGGTTTTGTAAATGTTTGTCCGCTCACCGCCAAGCCCGCTTCGAAGAGGAGCTTATCAAAGGAGTACGTTTCCCGCGGACACCCACCGGTTCCTAAGAAGAAGGGGTTAACGGCCCCCGCTTCTTTCACATGCCCCTCGGGTTCAAAAACCACTTGTGGAACCCGGAAGTGAGGGAGCATTTATCTTCAAAGCATCAAGGAAATTTTTTGGGACATTAAAGGACCATTTCTTCGAATTAGAGACTTTATTGGATCGGATTCAGAGGGCTAGAAGTGCAAAGGTCGGTGCAAAATTATTGTTACCGTGCTCCCGCAGAAGAAAAGTGCCTACTAAGGCTAAATGTATGAGAAGGTAGTACCTTGACCCCCTTAGGAAATCCCCTTCAAGATGACGCCCATTGATTTCACCTCTTCATCCTTCAGCCCCGGAGGTCCCTGTCCACTACAAGATCCACGCCCACTTCGACACTGTCCACCACTCTAACCTCCGGTCCCAGCACGAAAAGCTCCGGAATGTGGTGGTCCACGAACGCCAAGTGGAATCCGTTCTCCGAAGACGTCTCGACGACCCTCAGCTCACCGTGAGAATCGTCGACCAACAGTGAGTCCCTCTTTTTGGTCCCACACAGAAGTCCCTTCCCTTCAGGATCCACGGAGAGCAGGCGGACCTACCGACCTCCTGGCTGGAGGCGTTCGTCTCCTTCTCGAGATCCCTTCCACGTGATGAGATCGTCCACCGCCTCAGCGACCACTCCACCGAAGTCGTCCTCTACTACTTGGAACGCGTCGGTGAGTCCGGGTCCCGCAACGATCAAGCTCCCTTTGTAGATTCGGTCCCCTCGACGGGCTTCTCGACCAAAGAGAGCTTCGTCCAGGTGCTCGCCCCCTACACCTGCTTCAACGGAGGTGTGATGCTCCCGAACGGTAAGTGTGCCTGCAAGCCCTTCTTCGCGGGAGACGACTGCTCGACTACCGTATGCGCCCACGCGGGCATAGTCTCCGAGCAGGGGCGGTGCAGCTGCCCGCCTGGATTCATCGGACGCCACTGCGAGTCAAGTAGGTCCCCGCCTTGGATCTACCGTAACCTCCTCGGTTCCAGTGCCTTGTGTTCCTCCCGTGGACGCCTCCTTCGACTTCTCCTCTCGCTCGCTCATCTACGTCCTTTCGCTGCGGGACTCCATGGGCCGAGACATCCTCGGTGTCTACCAGGCCACGACCGCCCTCCTGAAGAAGGTCCCCGCGGGGAAGTTCAGCTCCTTCGTCCTCACCACCTACTTGGCCAAGGGTGAGCTCGACGATCCTTGGGCTGATCCCCCATCTAGGCTCCACCTACGCCATCAACAGCTACAGCTTCCGAACCTCGGCCGACTTCCTCAACGCACTCCAGAATACCGTAATCTCACCGGGCGCCTCTCAGCAGCCTACCGTATCGGCGTTGCGGGACGCGCTCTCCAAGGAGCCTCTGACGAAGCCGAAGTCGACCGTCTTCATCTTCACTGACGCCCCCTCGGCCAACGCCTCCGCTTTTGACCCTTCGGAGACCGCGACGACCGATGAGTCCGCCGTCGTCAGAAGCGCCATTCACTGGGGACTCAGGGTACAGTAATCTCCTCCGTGTTCTCCCAGGACCCTTCTTAGGTCTTCTTCTTCATAACCGACTCGGCGGAGTACCCTATCGCCTCCACCACCGACGACTCCTTCCAGGTCTACTACCGTATCGCGCAGCACTCCCTCGGAGACGTGATCCGCGGAGCCAAGAAGTCCCTCGGCGAGGTCTCGCCACGCCATTCCTTCTACCGTAACCTGCGTTGTTCAGACACTTTTGGCCTTCGCCGAGCACCAAGTAGGAGCGGAGACGATCGCCGCCTCGGGCGACTTCCAGTGCTCGACGCCACGCGTGGAAGCCCTCGTCGTCGACAAGGAGGTCTCCAGCTACTTCGTCTACACCCTCGGTGAGTGTTCTTGGAGGTACAAACTCTATTCTTCTACTTCTAGGCAACCTGAGCCTCTCGTACGACTCCAAGCCGGCCGTCCCTCTGAAGAGCGTCGGCCCTCTCCAGGTGAGTCCTTCTCCCTAGCGCTCTCTTTAGATCTTAGATCTGCTTTAGATCTTCTCCTTGAACGCGTCGGTCACCTCGCTCTCCTTCTCGAGCGCCTCCTCCGGCCTCTGCAGCTACAAGGTCCTTGTGGAGTCCCAGCAGTCAGTCGTGCTCGGATGGACGCCCACCAACTCCTCCATCGACATCGCCGACGCCCTCGACGTCACCGGTGAGTCCTCCTTGCTTAGATTGACCCACCTTCGCCTTCTTCTAGCCTTTGGACACAACGCCGTGGCCAGAGCCGTGAACGTCGCCGGCGAGGTGCACGGCCTCTCCTTCGCCGCTCTTGGCTCCGACGGTTCGGTCCTCGCCAACTCCTCGTCCGTCGCCAAGCAGCGCTCCCCCAGTGGAGACTCCTGCACGATGTCCTGGATCTTCGCCGAGTGGCCGAGCTGTCCTCCAGGCGCCTTCTTCTCCCGGGTCGACGTCCGCTACGACGGAGGCCGCAAGATTCGTCGAGTTCTTCCCGGATTCTGCCAGATTCCAGGTGAGTCGCCCAAGGAGAAGCCCTCTAAGCAACCTTCTTCAGCCGACGAGCCCGTCCCCCTCATCCCTGAGCAGTGCGTCCACGGCCTCTTGAACTCGACTGGCCACTGTATCTGCGATCCGGTAAGTCTTTCTCCTCAAGTATCTCCACTCCTCTCCTTCAGTACTTCTCAGGGCCGCACTGCGCCACCGTGGAGTGCCTAAACGGAGGCTCTGTGAACCCGTTCCCAGAAGGACCCAGGAATCTGCCTCTGTGCAACTGTCCAGCCGGCTACGAGGGCGAACACTGCGAGAAGCTCAGTTGCGCCCTTCCTTCCACGGAGTCCTTCGACACGTCCAAACGCTCCCTTGGCCTGGTCCTACAGGGGACTCAGAGCGCGGCTCTGGCCGCTTCTCAAGTAGCCGACGCCCTGGAGCAGCTGACGTCCTACTACAGTGCCTCCTTCGCCGACGTCTACTTCGACTCCTTCGTCCTCACCACCTTCGCTGACTCGAGTGAGTTTCCCTTGAGATCCTTCTGGATCCCACCGAGAGGAACTTGGGGACCCTCTCGTCGAGGAGTATACTGTATAAGCTACTTCTAGGCATCTCCTCAGCGGCGTTCCACAATGCTTCGGACTTCGTGGCCGCCGTGGGCGCCTCCGAGTTTCACATGTCCATCGCCGCCTCCCAGCAGGTCTCGGCCGCCCTGGAAGCGCTCCTTCGGACAAACGTCTCCGCCGACGTCGAAGGCCTCCGCCAACGCTCTCCCGTCTTCTTGGTCGTCGACTCGCCCGTCGCGGACTCCGAGGACCAGATCGACCGCACCAAGTAGGTTCAGAGCAGAGCTTTAAATCTTCTACTCTACTCCTTTTAGGTCTCTGCTCGTCGAGAAGTCCATACTCCTCAACATCATCGTCATCCCTCAATTCTTCGACACCTGCGCCGTCTCCGAGCTGGACATGATCTTCTACAACCTTCTGGCGCAGTCCACCGGCGGCGTCGTCCTCGACCTCTGTGACCCCTCGCACGCCACGAAGGAGTTCATCGGCCTAGTAGGTGTCCCGCCTCAGATCTCTTTACACCTTCTTCAGTTCATCAACGACTACGGACAGACGTTCTACCGCCGAGAAGTGGTGGCGGAGACGAAGACTTGGAACACGACCTTCTTGGAGAAGATCGTCGTGAACTCCATCGACGATATCTTCTTCATCACCGGCTGGAGCGGTAGGCCTGGAGCCTTTGAATCTTCTCTAACCTTCTCTGATGTCTTCAGATAGGACCACCACCTTCACCGCCGTCTTCTCCAAGGGCCAAACGCCCCTCACGCTCACCGTCCACGCCTACCTTCCTCAGATGACCATCTTCCGCGTCTCCGGGCTCCAGCCAGGCACCTACAGCCTCTCCTTCTCCGCGGACGGCGACGTTCCATACTCTTTGAACGTGGCGCAGCCCTCGCAGTTCCACGCGTGGCTCGGCTTCGCCCCCGACCCGAGCCAGGACCTGGCCACCTCCTTCGCCTCCTATGGTAGCTTCTTCTTTAGTCCTTCTCAGATTGCATTCTTTGTTCATAGGCGAGACGACCCACCCTGTCGTGCATCTCTCCTCGGCACTTCAGGGGAACGTCACTGTGAAGGCGACGGCGACGTCGCTGGACGCCGCCTACAGCTACTCGGCCGAGGCGGTGGAGCGGGCTTCCACCTGCGCCTTCGAGTACTTCTTCGAGAAGAACTTCGCCTGTCCCGTCAACAACGGCTACTTCTACTTCCAGGTAAGTCCTTCCTGGCTGATGGTGCATGACCATGTTCTCTTCCAGATCGAAGTGACCAGCTCCGACGGAGTGACACTCCAACGCTCGGTGCCCGGCTTCTGCTACGGAGTGGCGACGCAGGAGTGCCTCAATGGAGGCGTATGGAACGGGCAGAAGTGCTCCTGTCCCCAGAAGGAGGGAGAGCCCCCGCACTTCTCTGGAGCCCACTGCGAGTTTCCCATCTGTCAGAACGGAGGCAAACTGGAGAACATGGCTTGCACCTGTCCGCCTCTGGTCACAGGACGCTTCTGCGAGTACGGTAGGTGCTTCTCTAGCTGCTGACTCCTATCCTCTGTCATCCTTCAGTCCAATGCCGGCGATGGGACTTCTTCTCGCAGCTGGACAAGCGGAGCACCACCTTCTCCTCGGTCGTCTTCATCGTCCAGAACCAACTAGAGAGTCTCCTGGTCAACGCCTACTTGAAGCAGGCCCTCCCCGCCTTCGTCAACTCGCTGGACTCCAACGGGAAGGAGCTGCAGCTGGCGCTCGTCACCTTCGACGAACTCTCCGTCCAGAACGTCGTCTCCACGCCCCTCCTTGACAAGTTCCTGGCCGAGGCGGCGAACGCGGTAGGCCTCCTGGCCCCCGGCTCCCAACCTGGCAAGAAGGGACGCCTCATCGAGGCCGTCAAGAACGCCCTTGAGCTCACGATGTACCGGCCAGCCATCTTCTACGTCTTCACCTCCACGGACACCGTGCTCTACAGTGGCTTCGCCACCCTCATGCAGGAGCTCTCCCAGGGTGGGGACATCGAGGTATCGCTTATCTGGATCCTATATCTCTCTATTCACGCCTTCAGATCAACATGATCTACTCGCCGATGGGAGGTCCGAAGCCCACGGAGACCTACGACTACTTGAGTCTCATCCCGGCGGCGACCAACGGACGCCTTCTCGTCATCGACAACAACAATGTCCGCGAGGTGGGTGACCAGGGGAGAAGTAGCCATATTCTACTAATTTGGACCCAACTCGTACTGGACCTGAGGCACTTGATGGCCGAAGTATCAGCGCAATCGTTCGTTGCCTACGAATGTAGGAAAATTCCAAAGAAGCCCTAATTTTATCTCTAATTTAGGAGAAAAACGGTTACATTCATAAAAGCATTAAAATAGCACAAACATAGGGACTGGGATTCGAATTTCGAATCGTTTTCTGGGATTCGAGTCGTTTTCTAATCCACCGGGCCTCAGTCCCTAGTCCACCTGTAGATGCTGAGGTACTAATGCTCCCTTTTCAGCTGGTAGAAGGCCCTCTGATGACGATGGTCTACGAGAACGGCGTCGTCTTCGACACTCTCTGGAACGACTGCTCCTCGGCTAGCGTCGTCGCCGAGTTCCCCATCGAGACCCGCTCCTTATGGCTCACCGTCACCATCCGAGGCCCCAACAACCTCGACAACATCACTGTCTTCGATGGATACGGTAGGGGATTATCTTTTGATAACTTTTCCAAGTCCTATAAGAGCCACTCTAACTCTTCCTTGTACTTTAGGTCAGCCCGTCGCCCTCAAGAGCTCAAACCTCGTCTTCAAGGACTCCAACACCGTCATCCTCCAATTCTGTAGGATTCTCCTCACCTTCTTCACTGATCCTTTGATCCTTCTTCAGTCAAGATGAAGATGACGAACTACGCTGGCTCCTGGCGCATCGGGACGCGCTCCACCTGTCGTGGCGGTGCTCCGCGCTGTGGATGCCAGATCCAGGCCCGCGTCTCAGGGACCCTCGAGGCGCGCGCCGGCTTCGCCATCGACTCTCACGAGGACTTCGTCGAGCGGACGCCCTTCTCGGTGGGCGCCGTCAAGAAGGACGTCTTCGTCACCGGGCAGCTCTCCCACACGCTCCTCGCCAAGGAGGAGGCCTCCCTCCGCGAAGTGCGCGTCTTCATCCGGAAGATCGACCTTACGGGGCAAACGCTCCTCCTCGCGGCGCCCTTCGAAACCCGCGACCCCGCCTCCTGCTCCAACCAGTTCGTCACCTCCCAGATCCAGGTGAGCTTCTCTTTAACCTTACGTGCCTTAATCCACCTCTGTTACAGTATCCTCAGGTGAAGACGGTGATGTCGCTTACCGTATTCAAGCTGAGCGGAGTGGACGAGAACGGACTCTGGTTCGACCGCTACCAGACCTTCTACAACAACAAGAGACGTAGGACGACTTCCAGCTACTTGACTCCCTTCTTCTGTTTAGATTGTGGCCAGTTCGGACAGCCGGACGAGTACGGTAGGTGCCAGTGCGACGCCACCCACACTGGCTTCGACTGTCAGACGCCGATCTGCCAGAATGGCGGCAGTGCCGACCTCTCCATCTGCTTCTGCAAGTCCGGCTTCTTCGGAGACTTCTGCGGAAAGCGTAAGTGTCACTAGGAAATGTGGAGAGTTCATCCGTTCCTTTAGATGTTATCCTGTCCCCCGCAACGACCACTCCAGCGCCTGGAACCACGCTGGGTATCAATTATTTTATTTCTTGACAATTGTTTCTAAACAACTTGTCTTTCAGTTCCAACGACCTCAACGCCCTTACCGACCACTTCCACCACGGCTCCCCAGATCTCCTCGACGACTAATGCTCCCTCGTCAAGCACGTCCTCTACAGTTACTCCCTCAACTACTTCGCAGACCTCTTCACCGGGTAAGTATCCTTTCCATGTATATTAACTCCACTTTGGGCCGGAAACCTATAAGCTTCTACGGGAGCTGCACGTCCCACTTCAACTCCGACATCGATCTAACATTGACCTTTCAGGACCTTCTACGTCAACGGCTTCTTCTACTTCTCAAAGAACAACAACTCCGTCCAGCAACCAGGTTCCGTCCAGCTCTACTACGGCATCCTCCTCGACGGAATCCAGCACCTCCACAGCTTCTTCCCAGACCCCGTCGACTTCTGGTTCGGTGTCACCTACAACGTCTACTACATCATCTTCGCCGACCAGCTCCACCACGGCTTCTGAGACCTCTTCGACGACTAATGCTCCTACTTCAAGCACGTCCTCTACAGTGACGCCCTCAACAACCTCGGAGACTGTCCCATCCTCTACCTCAGGTATGTTCCAATTGATTGTCTTGTAAATCGCACCAGAGATTTGAAATGTTGATTTAACAGAAACTCCTAAAGCTTCGGTTATCCGAAACCTGTTTCCGATCTCTTTCTAGAAGTTTCCTAGACTAACTAAGATTTGTCTTTTCAGAACCGACCTCTTCGCCGAGAGCTCCTCCGTCTTCTACATCTCAAGGCACGACGACCACCCAGGCTCCATCCAGTTCTACTACAGTAGCCTCCTCGACGGGAATCTCAACGTCTTCTCCTTCTTCCTCTACTACGGCTTCTACGACTACCTTGACGACGCATGCTCCAACGACAAGCAGCTCCGCTTCCGTTTCCCCCTCAAGTACCTCGAGGATCGTCCCTTCATCGTCGACTTCTTCTTCCACAGCTTCTTCTCAGGGTACAACGACCAACGAAGTCCAGTCGACTTCTGCTCCGGTGACACCTACTGCAACATCGTCGTCTTCGCCGACCACTGCCACCACGGCTTCTGAGACTTCTTCGACAACTAATGCTCCTACGCCAAGCAGGTCCTCAACGGTGACGCCCTCGTCAACTTCGCAAACCTCTCCACCGGGTAAGTTCTCCCCGTATAAATTGACTCAACTTTGGGCTGAAACCTATAAGCTTCTAGGGATGCGCGTCCCACTTCAGCACCGACATCGATCTAACATTGACCTTTCAGGACCTTCTACGTCAACGGCTTCTTCTACTTCTCCAAGTACCCAGGCTCCGTCCAGCTCTACTACGGCATCCTCCTCGACGGAATCCAG
>KN173320.1:30956-52218 GCA_000757755.1 Steinernema glaseri
CAAGTTTCACACAATGACAATCTGCTAAACGTCGCCAAAAAAGACCAATGAGAGAATGACAACATTCAAGTTCAGCTTCTTGCCTTTGTTTGCTTCTTGCGCAGAAGATTTTGTTGCCAGAGAAGATGATCGATCTGTGATATCCCCCTGTGATATCACGGATACTTCTAGGTACTTTTTAGTCACCTCATATGTTGTTGACACAAGCGATCTGTTATTATTTTTGTTTTATTTTGGCAGTGTAGCGATTTGAGTAAAAGGGACACCTTGTATCATTTCAAATCGATATTTATATTAAGGGGGACAATTTCAGAAAGGACAATCACGTATTTGCTGAGATTATAAAGAAGCTCATCAATTAAACAACACATAGAGGAAAGTTGTAGTGAGCATCAAGCTGAGGTCGTTATGTCCTCTATGACTTGAAGGCATATTTTGTCGCCTAGTTTTTCGTTCTTCTTCAACCGCGCACTCGAAGGAGATGTAGAGCCTGCGTCGCTCAGCTCCCTGTCCTTCTTCATACTTGTAAACACAGGAGGGTTTAAAGAAGCGAGTATGGTTGTGGTGATAGTCTCTGTTAATCTGGTCGCACTCCTCCTTGGAACAAACCTTTAGCGCGGACAGCAGTCCAAGAACAGTGAGACTCTCTTTTGCGCCTTGGATATCCTGGACTAGGTGAAATCTAGGGATGACTCCGGCCCGTTGAAGCAGGAAATCCACGAGCTGCTCGACGCCGTTTTCGCGATAACTTTCCAAGAACAATTTTTTCCCATTGAGTTGTTCACTGCTTTCTGACCATAACTGGAGAATTTTGCGAACGAAATCTCTCTCAGAGGGTTCCCCGTTCCAATTTGTAATTGTCAGGATCTTGAACTGTTCTTGGCAGAGGAGGGTTTTGATCACCTCCAAAGTGCTAACTTCACTGGCCCATTCATTTACATGAAGTGTGGAAAGCTTCCGACCTTCGACGAGTTTCTGGAACAACTGGATCGTTTTGTCGTCCAGCTCCTTAAATATTATTATATTTCCTAGCCTCTTCAGCGAGCACATAAGGTCGATGCAGGCTTCGTTGATGCGAGACGAGAAAATGCCAAAATGGTATTGGGCGTAGGGAAACCGCTTGACAATCTCTCGGGAAACGCTTTCCTCTTCTGCGTCCAGTAGTTCGATGTAAACATCTCGAACAAACTTCTTCGGAACGGCATCTATCTCCTCCAGTGTGTTCAGCATACGACCATTGTACTCTAAGTATCTGGAGGATTCTTCTCCGTCGCTCACGATGCCTTCGTAGGCGGTCCTATGGCGAGACGCGAATTGTGCACATTGTCCGAAGTTCCCGGAGAGCTTCTTCGACTTCGAAAGGCCGGCGTCATACAAAACGTCACATACGTGTTCACAGAAGGCAATGGGAACCCTGTCCATCTCGAGAAATCTAATGAATGGTGGACTGTTCAACCCAAGTGCTAATGGAAGGACTATGACAAAAGGCGAGGCCAGAAGGCGATGCGATGATAACCATAGCAACCCTTTTCGCCCAGCTTAAACAGCAAAGAATACGTACAGGAAATATGAATCCCTCATCATGGAGCTAAGGTCATTAAGTCTGACAGTGGCGCAGTGACTGTAGCACTCTGACCCAGGGTCAACCATTGAACAAATCCAAATCCAAGTTCTAAGGTCCAAATCCAACAGTAAAGGTCCAAGCTGACCCCGGTACCTCAGCGAAATTTCGCCCGAGTCCGATTCCTTCTCGGATCATACTCCTCAAGTCCGATTTCAACTCCGACTTGGACTAGGAATGCGGTAGGTGGCCCTCCATTGTCGGCGGCACAAACATGACCGTGCAAACATGATCATGTGACTCTGATGTGACTCTGATCAGGATCACAAATCAGTTTTCCATTTCAACTTAAGCTCAAGTTTGCTTGAACTATGTGATGAGCTTGAACTACGTGATCTTTCCTTGATAAGCAGTCCTTATAGTGCGTCGCGCGGTGAGCGAATGGCCCACTGGTAGTGTGCGCTGTCGCCGCTCCGCTCGACGCGGGTTCGATCCCCTCCGAGGTGAAAACACTTAAGCTCAAGAATTACACAGAGACTCTTTTTTAACGACAATAAATATATTTCTCCCAAAAAGAACAATAAATAAGACTCTTCATTACATATCCAATAATTTACACACAAAATCGGCGAATGAAGGACATTCAAAGGCTGTCAATCCATTCCACGACGGAAGACAGGGTCGACTGGCCTTCTTCTTCGCTCTGGGCAGTGCATTCGGTAAACTGGATTCCGGTCTTGGGAAGCTCATCCCAGGAGAAGTCTTCGCCGGAGTCGGTCAGTATGCGGCGCGAGTCCGATCCATCGGTGGTCTTCAGAGATGCTTCACGCGACGAATTGATCAGTCCCATTTCGCGTTCCAAGGCTCCTTTCACGAGCTGAAATCAAATACACAATTATTCTCCTCGTAAAAACAATTGAACCAACCTCAGCACTCTTGGACACGGTCAGGTCCTGCTTGTTACAAACAACGAGCACGGGGACCTTCGATCCAGATTCGAAGATAACATCGTAGAGAAGCTCAGCTACGTCGCGAGCCTGCTTCACAAAGGTGGAGCTGTCCACGACCATGACGATTCCGCGTAGCGTGTTTCGCTGCTGAAATTTGAGAAAATTGCGGTGCTGCCTTAAAGTGACACTACTCACGTTGGTGCAGTACTTGGAGAACATCTGCTTGCGAAGGCGTTCCGCGCCAGGGTAGTCAACCAGTCGAAGGGAGCGTCCGCTGCTGTTGAGGTATCCATTGTACTCGTTGGCGGCCAAGGAGGTGTAGGTCTTGACAGCGCTATCTGAAGCTCACTCATTAAGGAATCTACGAAAAGGACCAACCTTGGTTAACGAGGCGCGAGAAGAGGACGGTCTTCCCGGATCCATTGAGGCCAGTCACTAGAATCGTGTCAGCCTTTGAAGAAAAACATCTTCTGAAGAAGATGATGAAGATCGAGACGGCAACGACGAAGATCCCAATGACCACCGTCAGGACAGTGGGATCCGCGCTCAGAACTGCTCCCTCCAAATCAGCTACGGTCATCTGGAACCATAGGTTACGGTAGAAACATGAATAGCACAAATGGAAGTAGAAGAACGGTAGGAACCACGCTGTACAAGAAGAACAAGCTTTGCGGAGGTTTTAATCGAAATCCTAACAACAAGAACAACAACAAAAATCAACTAATTCTCAATATTATACATCTCCTTGACCTTCTTCGATAACTCCGCCTTACCCTTAACCCTCTTGGATTCTTCGAATAAGCATTCGCGCCCGACTAAAACAGATCTTAGAAATTACAGAAGCGCGACTCAACATACTGGCTGGGTCGAAGAATATTCCGGAGAACTTCTCGGCCATCCTCTCTCTCACCCAAACGCGCGTGGATCCGGAAATCACGCTGGCCAGCTGAACGATGACGTACCTGGAAGGACGTAATAAGAGCTAGGATAGGATAGCGCACTTACTTAGACTTCGCTCCCATAATTTGCGATCGGGAAACAGCAGTTCTGTTTCTGAAAGGACAAACTGTGAGGTAAAATAACAAAGGAAAAGATACAGAACGATGTGAGTCCGAAATGTGGACAAATATATGGTACGCGATGCTGTGGCCGACACGAAAGGCAATACTTTTTAGAGTAGCCAGCAGGCATGCGCAACCTGCTGGATGAACGGGACGAAAAGCGGTTCTTCAGATGTATGCGGAGATTGGACTTGAAATGCCTCAAGTGGCAAGATCCAAGTAAAAAACATCAGTTACAGCCATAAGAGTAAATGTAGGATAGAACTGGGAAGACAGAGCCGGGCGAGAAGATCCGAGAAGATCTGATCCACAGATCACACACGGGAACAAGCAAGCTGAATGCGGTCAAGAAGGCCCAAGGATGCAGGAGGAAGCCAAATGCGTACAACAGGTACAAGGAATGGTGGAACACGCAAGAAACTGAAATGAAGGAGCTGACTTGCGCAGATCCCGGGACAGGTGCGGATGTGGCACATAGAATGCCTCAAGTGGCTAGATAAACCAAGAAGCATCAGTCACAGCCACAGCAGTAGATTCAGACAGAACTGGGCAGATTATCCGAATATGGAAATCAGAATCAGCAGGTCCCGACTCCAGAAGCGCGCCAAAACAGTCCTCGTCCCCCTATTTCATAACATCTCCGTCGAAATCCGAGGAAGATCCGACCCACAGGTCCCATCTGGGAACAAGCCAGCTGAACGGGGTCAAGAAGGCCGAAGAATCCAAGCCGAAGCCGACCGCGCTCCAGTGAGGGTGGAGGATCCACGTGAGCTCGGACCGCAGAAATCTTCCAACACAAATCACAGAACCCCCTCACCACACAGGATCTTCCCTCCAAGACCACGTGGTGGAAAGGCTTTGTTTACTGTAGAGGGGCCGGGCAGCACCTTTAATCCTCCGGACCCTTTGGCACTTGACAGTCCCTTTGTCCGCGCTTCCGCTTCTCCTCCGCCGCGCAGGGCTCCGGGGCGGCGCCTCTCGGAAGAGCTGTGTGTACTCTGCGGGCCCGAGAATCCAGCCAGCATCTGGGCACTCGGACCATTCACAGGCAAAGCCGCCGCGCGTCCGAGAGTGAGCGTGACGCGGCGGCGCGCGGCCGCCGCAGAGGGAGCGCGAGAGAAGTAGAGAGTCGTCCGAAATCCTCTCTGTCACCCGCATAAGTTCATGCATGACGACTGTTTTATTTTAATTTTTATCGATCGCTTCCCGTGCTCGGCCGTGTTGGAGCCGCGTTCGCTTCTACTAACGCTCTCTTTGCAGCCGGATGACCGAAACGGTCCCGAATCCACAGACCGCGGTCTCCGCTTCCGCCCCACACTCCGCGGCTTGGATCGACGCTGAACCCAGTACGGTAGGTTGAGCTTCTTGGAGGCCCTTAGCGATATCTGTGATGATTTGGCAAAACAAGGGCATAGAAATCGGAGTTTCAGATTTCTCAATACAAAATGGGCTCGAATGTTTATTTTATGGCGTTGGAAGGATTGATGTAGTAAAATGCGAAAATGTAAACTTAAACAAGATAAAATCTTGGCGGACGGCTGTATACTTTTGACCTGGAAAGCCTCTGATGGAATTACGACTACCAATGTGCCCTACTATTGTCGTGAGTCACGTTGCCAGAGTAAACATGGCTACCGTAAACCTTAAGACAACATTTCATAGGACAATATTTCGAAAGGGAAGAGCTTTTCCTTTGGTGCAATACGAAGATTAGATCTGTCCGCCGAACGTGATGGTAGCCTTCCGATCACCGCTCTACATTTTCTTTAACAATCTTGCTCTTCGGCCTTGTCTTCTACATCCTCTAAATGTATTTCTTTCAGATGAGGCTATCGGGAGCTCAGACGTCCAGCAGGCACCACGGCAGCGGACACCACAACCACCACCGACACGTCCCAGTGAATCATCATGAGCCTTCTGCCGCCCCGCGGTACCAACAATCGATTCATGTCGAGTGAGTTTCCCTTTGGTGCTTTAACAAACTGCCATTTAACGAACTCCGATGTTCTCTCATTTCCAAATCTATCACAGAATATTTAAAAAAATGGCAGTTGAATGACATAAGTGACCAGTACTCCATCTAAAGTAGCTTGTTTGCGGATAAGAGTTTGGGTATTTTCCTATTTATAGTGTTTTTCTGACCTGAAGATGTTCGGTGGAACTAAAGGGAGTTTCTGTCATTTTTCGTGACCTTAATGGTCTTTTTCTGATTCTTCCTTCTCTTCTTTCCTCTTTTCAAATCATTCATTTCAGTGGAGAGCATGAAGCGATGGACAACGTGAACTCCTCCTCGTCCTCCCGCACGAACTCCTCCTATCGTATCCACAACTCGAGCACGAACGAGGTGAGTGATGGCTGGCTTGGCTTCCGCTTTTGTGGACAGTGGCGCTTCAGTCGACTTCGCGGCTCCCCAACGTCGGCGGAGCGGCGCAGTTTGCGCTCAGCGCTAAACGCTGGACTCAGTTTGAGGACTCTGAGGAGTACGCCAGCGGAAGCGACGACGACTCGAACGAGGATACGGACGACGGGCATACGGTGGACGATTACGACGACGAAAGCGATAAACCCCGTATGTTCCTCGTAATTGCCCTTTAGCTGCACTTCGCGGCAGAATCCTGCCCACCGTTACGATCCGGTCGGCACAGCGATGGTTTACGTGTGAATGCAGTTGGGAATTTTGTTGACAATTTCCACTTAAAGAAGCCATCCTTCAAGTTTGTACTCTAATTTGAGCCCTCCAATCAGTTTTATGGTCAATTTCTTCGCTCCTATCAGTGCTTATGACGATCGAATCAATCAAGGACAAAAATTGACTAAATTCGGTTGGAAAGCCTTAGCTCTACTTGTATGGGACCTTTGGCAAATTTCACTTCGGAAGTGGTTCTTCCTGTGTTTATCCTGTGATGTTTTGTTTATGGCGAAACGGTATGCGCTGAGCCCATCAGCTGCTCTCTCCGTGGCGCCCGGGCGACTCTCCGCCGCCACTGCCACAGGCGCTGTTGCAATGCACTCCTCCGATTTCACAGTTTATCATTGTAGAGCCGCGTTGCCAGGAAGCGAATTTGAAATTTCCCTTCCTCATCTTTTCAAGTGATTAAGTGGTCTTAGGAAGCTATCCAAGGGGCGACGTTCTCAGCTATGAAAGAAGCATTTGACCGCAAAAGAGGGGTGAATCAAATCTGTGGCCTGAAAATACGAAATTTGAACTCATTTATCGAGCTGTATCGCCATACTATGACTTATTTCGCTTCAGATATGTCCAGTGACACGGAAACGCGGAATCTTCTGGAAGACGCCGACGTTGGCGAAGATGACGACGACGAGGCGGAGTCATGCTCCTCCGACGAATCTGAAGACCTCACCGAGAGCGTGGACTTGGTGGATTCGGGCACTCTCACTGCCCCCAAGAAAGTCAGCGTCCACTCCGCCTACTCCCAGCACGTTTCGAGTGCCGGACCCTACGTGAACGACGCTCTGTACGAGATGAGCGCGGACCAGAGGCAGTACTACGAAAGGTGCTTCTTGATGCTGCAGCACGCTACCCAGGTTTGTGCATTGTACATAAAAGTAGCAATCAGTGTCAAATCCTTTAGGGGAAAGCGAGTCTTTCCGGCGCTGTCAACGGAGCTGACGACCGCGTTGTCGAGTTCTTCAAGAAGAGCTACTTGGACTCGGAGCAACTCTCCCGCATCTGGATGCTTTCGGACGTAAATGAAGACGGCTGGCTGAATCTGGAGGAGTTCTCAATAGCCATGCACTTGGTTGTCCTTCATGTTAAGGTATCACTCCTTTCTGAGCTTCTTTTTTTTAATGCCATGCATGTAGGGTCGAAATCCGATTCCCAACGAGCTTCCCGCGAGGGTCCGTCCTCCGGTGACTCCAGTGCGCGGGATCGTCAGCCAACAGCAAGTGCCCACGCACACTGCCAGCAGCAATGGGACCCGCGCCACCGTGTGGAACTCGACTGCCGGTGATGCCGACGCCTCTGGCATTACCCCGAGGAGCGCCACTATCCTGACCTCCGGGAAGCAGAACTGGAAGCAGTTCGACTTCGACAAGACGGACTGTGCCGCGGTCTCCAAGGGATACTCCCTCTCGGACGAGCAGCTTCATCTACAGGATCTTCCAGCGGTAAGAAGGCGTTAGAATCGTGGGAACTATGGCCTGGGGGTTTCGTCATCCTTGGGTCGAAGGTCAACTGATCCATCTTTGGGACACCTCTACCTCTAAGTACCTTTCTCCTTTCAGACGACTTCCTCGCCTAACAAAGCACCAGTCGCGCAGTTCTCCGACGTTCCTCCCATCCTCGTGGACAGTCGCCCGACGCCCCTCAGAAGTAGTCAACGTGAGCGTTTAAGTGTCGCGTAAATAAGCGAGCGGAGGGTTCCAGCGCTGAGTGGCACGTCGTCGTCGATCTCGGTTCCTGTGAGCGAAGGCGCTTCGCAGCTCTCTGGAATCCGCTTCCCGCTCAGCCCGCAGAACGGACCCAAAGGCCCTCCACCGAAGCCTCCGCCACGACCCACGAATCGAGGACACGGCCGGAGCGCCAGTTTAGACCTGAATTCGATGGCGTTCACCACAACCGGCAATCCCATGAGGTACGACCATTTGTCGTCATTATTTTCGCCCTACCGCGCAAAACCTGTTTTAGTTCGAGCACAAGTGCCGCGTCCAATCAGCTGCACTCGCCTCCCGGCACCGGAGGGTATCCGCGGATCCCCGCCAAAGACCGCGGAGCCACCCTGCCCGCTTCCCTACAGCTCTCCTCCATGGTCTCCAGGAGCCCCCTGCCGCCCCCAGTAGCGCCTCCTCCAAGGAGAATCGTCCCCCACACGCCAGCCCCGACCCCCGTGCTCGTGGACGCCACGAGCCAAACCGACGTTGAGTCCGACAGGATACAGGAGATCATCGCCTTCAACTTGGAGATAGGTAGGGACTTCTGGGAAGAGCGTATCCTTTACCTACTTATACCCTTTCGTTTCAGATGACCGACTGGAGAAGCTCAGCGTGCCTGAAGCCGAGAGTACCGACTGGAAGGAGCGCTGCGAGATGATGCGTCGCCTGAACATGGAGCTCGAAGCTGAGCGCGCGAAGCTGGCCCAGATCAGGCTGCAACTCGAACTCCGACTCCAAGAAGTGGAACAAGGTCGAGGTCCGTCCAAACCAACTTCTCTCTGAGACTGCTGCTTGCAAGAAGGAACTACAGGTCCTCCCACTGCTCACTTGAGGTTTCCCTCCCTTTCCCGTACGTCACTTATGCTTCCCGCCCGTTTCGTTGGACGAGTGCAATAGTCCTGGCCTCCGCTGTACCGCCAGGTTTCAGTGTTGTCTCTTGTATAATTCAGATCAATGAGTTTATGGATATACATAATAGTGTTTATTTATTTTTTTAATACTTTAGCGGATTTTGATACTGTGATACTTTTGTTGTTCGTGTAATAAACGGCTTCAGGACAGTGTCCAAAGCATTTGCAGACGTAGACACATTATGTCTGACAGACATAGACATATTACGTCTCAGAGACCGAGGTTTTCGAGCTCTGCTGAAGACACCACGAAGAGGTGAGTAAAATTTATTTAAAGGAGTAAAGTTTATTGAAAAGCGCCGACTAGCGTGGAATCACCACCAAGATCTCGCTCGCTCCTGTGAAATCACAAGAGCACTAGTGGTCCCGCAGCGATTATCTGCACTGATTGGGCGCGAAAAACGTCGGCGTGTTTGTTTGGTCACTCTCGCTCGATAGCGTCGCGTTCTCCACCGGCTTCCGACACGCGCGGGAAACCACAGCTCGCACCTCTCGCGCGCGAAGCTCCTAGTGTGAATCCGCTTGTTCACCTCCATCTGCATCTTTTCGCTCATTTTTTAATTTGTTATCCTAGCGTGCTGTTGTCCTCTTTACGTTGTCTAGTCTCTTCTGACGTCTGTTTCCGTTTCAGTTTCAACTATCTCATTAACCAAACGAACAATGGCCGGAGGAAAGGGAAAAGCCGGAAAGGACAGCGGAAAGTCCTCGCGCAAGGGTGGAGTCGTCTCCCGTTCCGCTCGTGCTGGACTCCAGTTCCCCGTTGGACGTGTCCACCGTCTTCTGAAGCAGCGCAGCACCAGCCACGGACGTGTCGGCGCCACCGCTGCCGTCTACGCTTCCGCCATCCTGGAATACCTGACTGCTGAGGTAAGTCTATGTCTGCAGCTGTTGTCTTGTCTCTGTCTATACCTGCATGATTGTTTATGTCTGCTGCAAAGAAGCTCCTTCTAACATCTTCCCTTTTTTAGGTGCTCGAACTTGCGGGAAACGCTTCCAAGGATCTCAAGGTGAAGCGCATCACTCCTCGTCATCTGCATCTCGCCATCCGTGGTGATGAAGAACTGGACACCCTGATCAAGGCTACGATCGCTGGCGGTGGAGTCATCCCGCACATCCACCGATACCTCATGAGCAAGAAGGGTCCCCAGCAGGGTCAGCAGCCGACCGGACAGCCTCCCATGGGCCAACACTAAGGACCCGTTTCTCGATCTCTGTTAACCATAATTGTACATCCGTTGGTCCGTTGGACTCGTAGACGTCGTCTACAGTTTCAGTTCACCACATTTCTCCATATTATTATACTCTACATCATTGTACTTTACTCTTTCCCTGACCACGAATAAATTTAAATGGAGAATTTGGTGAGCTCTACCTCGCAGTCCTTCAGACTATGTGCTATGGATTCGTCTTCAGACTTGGGTTGGAGCCGACGGACGGCCTCGATTAATTGCTCCGCGGCTTCGTGGAACTCGTCACAGCCCGTCATCTGCGCACCGCTGACGGGCCCTTCCTCGGCGTCCACCTACTTCAGAAGTAGGGATGTTGGATCAAGCGGTAGGTGTACCTTGAGAGAGGCGGTGTCGCTCTTGTAGCCGCTATCCATCGACTTTGAGAGTTCGGAGCTCTTCGACTCGCAGTCTGTCTCGATGTCATCGCGAAGGGACGCTTTCTGTAGGGACAATCGATATGAACAACAGTGAACGGAAAAGGGGGTTGTTGACTGATGTCTTGAGCACCCCTGGGAAAACAACTGTGATGTGGTTGCTAGGTTACGAAATTGTAGCGGAAGTGTGATGCTACCTACGCCTGTAGGAGGGAGCGATTCATTAAATAGTGAGATCTTTCCAAATACTAGCAGCATACTGTAGCAATGCTCTGTTGTAGGGTTGTCGATTACTGTGTCTCTTAAGAACTGTCTATGTCTCCAAAAACTGTCTGCCAGCCACCCCAGACTGTCTCTTTTTCTCGATTACTGTCTCTAACGTCTGCTATCCACGTCTCTGTCTACCAAGTGTCTAAAACCCAACGCTCGACTCACCTTGTATAGGGGATTGTTGGTCCAGGTGACGGTCTTCCTCTTCCGCTTCTTATCCCGGGACGCCGAGAGCTCCAACTCTCGGAGACTGACGTTCAACTGCCTCAGGTCCTCCTTCAACTGCGCGCGACGCCTAAAACGGGAAGGATCCAGACGACAACAGACACTCCTTACGGTTCATCGAAGTCCTTCTCCAGGAGATACCGTACCGTCTTCTGACTCTGTGTCCGCGAGGGACTCGACTCGCGCGCCAACTTCGACAGCATATTATGTACAGAAATGCAAATCGATGGCCAGCGGCATCGATCAGTGGCGGGGCGATCGATAGGGCGGAGGGCAGGCGGCCCCTTCTCCGCTGTAACTCGACGATCGCGGCGCGCGATTATTCATCGCCGACCGTTTCTTCTTGTCGGCTCGCACAGCGGAGGGAGCGCAGAAACGAGCCGACCTGCAGAGCGTTGGACAAACACACGGCAACATGAGCCTAATCTGCCGAGACCATCTCTAAATGTGCTAGAGCTTTACAATGTGATTGTCATGGATGAGGGAGCATTTATTGCATCGAGCAAACCGGTAATGGAGGGAATATACAAAAGGACTACATCGCGCTTCTTTCCACCTTCGAGAACTTGATCGCCTTCGAGATCGCCTGCGTTCGGTCGTGGTCCACGTCGACGTAGTCGATCTTCCGGGTGAGTGGCGAGCGGGGGGCGCAGGGAATGGCGTTGTCCAGCTCCGAAGGAGGCGTCGCCGCTTCGTTCGGCTCGAAGTAGTCGAGGACGAAGTTCTGCGAGGGCATCGGTGACCGGACGAAGGGAGAGCGAGGCGTCCGCATGACCACAGGCGAGGGACACTGCGAGAAGGCTTCACGCATGGGCAGAGGCTGAAGGCGAGGTTGGCTCATCTGTCAGCTGAAACCAGGAACTCACTTTCTGGGGACGGCTGGGGAAGAGATCATTGGTGGTGAGCTGTTTATTGAGCAGTCGGTTCTTCGGATTCGTCCTCGGAATGGTGGGGACCCTTCGCTCCTCCCTGTAACCAGGTTACGGTAGTCAAGAACGGGCACCTACTCTCGGAAGGTGAAGCTGAAGGTGGTCCGGTTGTGCATCTGGAGCGGAGAAGCGGGGTTCGACTGGGACGAGGAGCTTCTGGAGGCGGAGTGGATCCGAGCGGGCTTCGTGCTCCGGTCGATCGGAGGCGCCGTCGACGGCGTCTTCGGAGTCTTCGGCCTCGTCCCTTCCCGTGGAGGAGACGGCGTCCTCCGCTTCACGATCGTCTCCCCGGAGGTGTCGATCTCGTAGTCATCGGGATACTTAGACGGCACAGCCATGTCCAGGTTCAGAATCCCGGGAATGGGAGGAGCCAGCGGGAGAGGGGAGCCTCGAGAGATGCTTTTCTCAGAGTAGGTAGCGGAGTCGATGCTGGAGCGTGCGGAGATCTTCGGCGGAAGAGGGGGCGGCATCGGGCCGAACGAGTCGAAGCCGCTGGAAGTCTCCGTCTCCGGGTCCAGGATGGAGCGTTGGCTGGAGGAGGCCGAGTTTTGCGAGAAGGCGCTCACGCTGCTCAGGCTGGGCTTCTGGCTGTGCTGCGAAGCGATCGAAGGCTGGGAGGAGAGAGTCGTTGCACTGGAGCGCACCACTGGAAAGGATACGGTATACACTGGCCCAAGAAGCAGAACTCACCTCTGGACCCACCCATGGTCACACAACTGTTCAGGAGCACGTAGGCGTTCTTGTTCTCCTTCATGCGGTTGTCGTCCTCCTCGAGGCGGGGCTGGACGGGCGCCCTCCGGTTCATGGAGTCGCAGTTACTGATGAGGATGTAGTTGCTGGTAGGAGGAGCCTGAAATATGGAGGGTTTCAGAGGGACACTTAAAGTAGATAGAAGACAAAGAAGAAGGATGCAACCACACAGATCACAAAGAAGAAGCAAGCAGGACGACGTCGAACGACGAACTAGCCTTGGCGAGGGGGACGCTGCCGATGGCGGAGGGCGGATTCTCGGCGGAAGGCGACACCAGTGGCGAGCTTCGGACAGGACACCGCCGCGCTGAGCTCGTTGGGAACTGCACGACGAAGAAGCGCTCACGCTCCTCGTCGTCGTCGCCGTGCAGGTCGAAGGAGGTCTGTTAGCGGAGGCCAAGCGGTTAGTGAAGCAGGGGAGGGGGTTACATCAAATGAGTGAGAAGTTGGATTTGACTGATTCTTCTCGATTCGATGAATCGGATTCGGGAAATAAGCTCCGAGTGGGACCGACTAGATTAGGTTTAGAAGCATTTAGTAAAGCACACATAAGCAGGGAAGTCGGGCTGTTTTCTCTTGCCCTCTTGTCGAAACTCGAGGATATCCAAGTTCCAAGCCTACCTTCGGACGCGCAGAGAGCGGAAGCGCGGCATCCTCGAACAGATGCCCGATGCCGAAGCTCCCGGTGCCACACTCGGAGCCCGGCGTGTCCACGAGGAACGAATCCTGCGAGTGGAGGTCGGAGAGCGGGAGCCTCCCCACGGGGAGCCTGGAGCGGTGGTCAAGGAGCGGGGTGACCCCGTTGGAGGCAGATGAGTCGGCGTAGGAGTCCGCGTCGTCGGCGAGGAACTTGCAACACCTGCAGAGCTCATGGACCCAGGCGTCCATCTCCTCCCTGGAGGTCGCCGCCAGGAAGAGCTTCGCCCGGCGGTCGGAGTCCCGCTTCGTGTAGTGCACGGCGAAGATCCACTCGAAGTTGCCCTGGCGCGCGGCGCCCTCGCTGAGGCGCAAGTAGCTCTCCACCTGGAAAGGATGTTGAGGTGTTACCCAAAGGTGCGTCAAGGAGCTCACCTTCGTGCAGCGGTCCAGCTCGAGCGTCTTCTTGATCTTGCGCTTCGACTTCTTCCAGTACTGGTCGAGCACGAACTGGCCCGAGGCGTCCACTCGACGAAGTACGAAGTAGCGGGCCACCCACTGCGCCTGGAAGGTCACTACTTTAGTTCAGTTGTCCTCTTGGAGGATGTCCTACCTTGAGGAAAGCGAGGCGCACTCCATGGTTCCTCGACTTCACCAGCACGCCTTCCTTGACGATCATCTGCGACTCCATCGCGTCCTTCTGCATCTGAAAGCGTCGGACTAGAAGTATATTCCACGGATCATAAATATGACTTTAGTCATGGCTCTAACCCAGTAGCCTGGGCCTTAATACAGTAGCAAGTTTGGATAGATTTCGACATGAAAACTAATATTGACTCAATCACGTTACAAACGTTCGAAAGGCTTAAAAACAAGAAGCGCGTAAGCTATAGGCTTTGAGTTGAGCTCAAATTAGATAAACCTTCAAGAAGAACTCACATTGCTACTGACGTTAACATTAAACTGGGCACGGCAATCGTCCTGAGCGGCAAAGGGTTGAATGTTGCTTTCTGAAACAGGCACTATAAGTAGATGAAAAACACGCGGATTAAAGCGCAAGACAGTCAATCACGGGGTTCTTGGAAGACTTTCGAAAGCGGTGTTAGACTACTACATATTCCCCTCAAAACATGGAGCTTTGGAGCGACAAATTTAGGATTCAATTGTAGTTTAATGTCAGCTATACTCAGAACCGCTACTACATCAAACTACATAATAATATTCTCATCAAAACATGGAGCTTTGGAGCGACAAATTTAGGATTCTTAGAATACTTAGAATCGCGTCGGAGGAGGCCAGTGGTCCAGTTTGGGACCCTAAATTTTGGGTGAGAGAAGTACATTTGGAAGGGTCTTCGAATCACGTTGAGTGGAAAACGATAAGACACTTTAAAAAGAAAGGCTACTTTACAAATGCTAAATGTAAATTAGGGTTTATTTATAGCAAATAATCGTCCAATTGTAGTGACGATCTTTGCATTAATTAGGACACTGTAATTCACAAAATAAAACTCCAAAATGATCAATATTTAATTGCATTTAGCGCCCCTGAGTTTTAGTATAATAGCTGGAGATCGCGAAGTTTGGGTTTTCGAATATGCGACAGGTCCGACGGGCCAAGCAGGTGGCTGGACTGGTCTCGGGCGGATCGCCGCAGAGGCAAAAACGCGCGACGGTCGGACAATGTGTCGAAAGTGCATCGACGCAGATCGATGAACACCGGCCTCCTCCGACGCGATTCTGAAGGAGGCCCGCCGTGACCACAGAAGCCGACAATGGATCGTCAAAAACAGTTATCGCAAATTAGTGATCTCTAAAAATAGCTACTATCAGCAGATAGGCCGCTGTGGCGAAGACACGCAAGGAATGCAGGAAATTGGCTGACAGGTACGCTCAAGGTCAGGAGCTACACAGGCGCCGAAGTTCGGAAATCGGACCGAACATTCGTATGATCATGTTCTACTTGGATGGACCCTGAGCTCCTGAGGCCCAGATTCGAATGTTCGAGAAGTTATCCTTGACTTGACCCTATTTGACTCGAGCTTCAGGCTGATCCATCCTACTCTCGGTCATGCTTTACTTCTCGACACGATTGGTTTTGAAAAACGGTCGAAGATGACAGATACAGAGAGATAGGATACTACTGACCCTCCTCCTTCAATTAAAGCCTCGTTCAGGGTAAAACTGCTTCGTTTTGATTGGAATTGGTTCAGTTATGATATTTGATTCGAAGAATTCCAAGAGAATGAAGTAGATTTTGTGGGAGAAGTTAGGGTTGGTTGGACCACTCGTAAAATTTGATCTACTTTGACTTAATTGGCTCTACTCGACCCGATCACTCGATTGGTTTCCATAAGGAGATTCGAACAAGGCTGACAGCATGATTCTACATTCGTATCGGGTCGAAGATGGCAGATACAGATAGGATGTTTCTACTGACCATCCAGACCGAATTGAAGCCTCGATTCGGTTCCATAAGGTGAGTCAAACAACTTGGATTCGATCAGAAGGATAACACAAAACATTGAGACCGAAGATGACAGATACAGAGAGATAGGATGTTTCTATTAACCATCCTTCTCGAATTGAAGCCTTGTTCAGTGTAAAATCGCTTTGTTTTCATTGGAATTGGTTCAGTTATGATATTTGATCCGAAGGTTTAGAAGAAAATGAAGTAGACTTTGTTGAAGAAGTTAGAGTTGGTTGGACCACTCGAAAAATTCGATCTACTTCGACTTAATTGGCTCTACTCGACCCGATCACAAGATTGGTTTCCATAAGGTGATCAGAAGGATAGAACGAAACATTGGGACCGATAGAGTTACAGATGATTGGATTAGAAAAGCTTGAGCCTACTTAATCTTTGGAAGTATGGGACCGGCTCAATTCCAGTCCACCCGAGAGTCCAGTATGCACAGTTTCCTGGGTCCAGTCCTCCCAAAGCACAACAAGAACACAAATTCGATCGATTCGAATCCCATCGATCGATTCTATTAATAACCACTCTAAACCACACACTCGGTTCACGTTTAGTCCGATCGATCGGGAAAGTTTAGATCCGCTGTCAGCGCGGAGAGGCGAAAACAAGACCGTGGGAAGCGGGGAGTGGAGCCCTGGGCGAGCGGTCGATCGAACGACGGCTGGCGATGAAGCGAACGCCGATTAGGCGCCGAAGTCCGCGCGCGATCGATGGCCTCCTCCGGAGGAGGATCGGCCGGCGGTGGACAGCCTCGGCGCGGGGAATGCGGGAATCCGCGCAGATTAGGCGACAGGTCGAGCCGGCGGCGCTCTTCATAATCAATTAACGCGTCGCGGGGCGACGGACGAGCGCACAAGGAGCGAGCGAGCGGCCGGCTGACTCGGGTACCGTTCGCCGCCGCCCGTTTCGCCGAAACGTCACGCGCCCCACAGTAACGTCGCCCGAAAATAGAAGACGCCCGCACGTCCACGGCTAATTGCATCGGAGGGACTGGAGGGGCCAGGGGACGGGCTCCTTATCTCTAGGTTAGAACTCGGATCAGGCCTATACATTGGGTCCCTTTTTTGGTTTAGGGGTTGATGATAGAAGCGGTTTCGAACCGGAATTTTTGGATATTTTTTAAGTTTCGTTTTTTTGATTCGATAAATCGAAAATTTACGATTCTCCACTTCAACGGTTAACGCTTGCCGGGAAATATTTAAAAATGGTTGAAAATGACGAATTAATCGCTGATGTTTGATGTTTTCGGTCACGTTTCTTGCTGTTGCTTCTTGGTGCTTAGCGGGAGGTTAGAGGGATCTATTGCAAGGTTTAAATGCTTGGAAGTTATCATAAACTGACTGTCCGGTCTCGCTTCGGTTTCGGCGAGCTTCTCCTGGCTTTTGGTTCTGAAGCCAAGAAGGATATCAAAGTAATCGGTACACCAGATCCAGAACTGAATAGCACCTTAAGGGGAACTGGACCCCAAATGCGGAAGCGAAGAAACATGTAGGCACGGCCAGAAGACAAAAGAAGCACAAAACCCCTTACTCCCAAAAGCACAGAATCGAGGGTTACGGTAGGAAGGACACATATCACCTTAGAAGCATCGAAGAAGCATAGAAAGCCGATATGTAGCATAAAAAAAAGGAAAAAACGGTCCAATTCGGATGAAGGAGCAGCTCTTCGTGGCAGGACCATTTGATCTATGACCTCCGAGAGAAGAGTTCCAGGGGAGGACGTGCAAGGGAGAGGATTCGCGCGCCAAAGGAGGCTAACGAGTCGTGGAGCCTCGCCACTTTGTCCCTTTGTGTGGCGATTGTTTTCGTCGTCGTCGGCTGTCACCCGTCCACGGGTCCCAAGCAGACCTCCGACCCGCTCCGGAGAAGAAGGTGGAGAGCCGCCCGGGACTCATTAGCATAAGGCCGCCTCCGTCGGACGCTTCTTTTTCATCTTTTGTACGACGCTGTGTGTGGTGCGTCAACTTCCCGTTCCTTCCATGCTCATGGAGGGTAGCCAAACTCGAGTTCGACCCACTACAAGAGAACGGTCCCATCACGACTGTGATCGTGGCGGGACCCTGACCTGTGGAAACGTGTGGATGGCGCTGGAGGATCCTTCTATCTTCTGGGAGCACGGACTTGTCCTCGTGTCGACGAGCTTCGCGAAGCCGGTGAGTCCATCTACTTGAGAGTGTTCTGGACCATTGGAGATGCTCCGAGCCTCGACTGCCAATTGAGGGGCAGCCCCCTTGTTCCCACGCACTAAACCTCGTTTTTCGGGAGCCCTCGTGATCCACCACGTCTCAATCCTTTTTTCGCGCACCGAACGAGCGCAATTTGTCTTTTCCAGCACACTCCTCGGGGCTTATCGTCTTCATCATCGAATTAGTTCGACCTCCTCTCCCTCGGCGCCACCTTCACACCACAATCTGCTCGACCTTCCAGTCGGTTGTTTCGCGCCAAAAACGAAAACTCCTTCCTTGGAGGCTGTTCTGTAGGGCTGGCTTCAGTTTCGAATTAAGTGCGAATTTTTATTTTTAAAAGAAGGCTTGGGTGATCTAAGGATCCTGGAAGATGTATGCCATTTGCTTTTTAGTTAGGATCCAAGTTCGGGACTTTGCTTTGTATTTGACATTGTTTCATTTTTGAGTTTGCTACTCCTCCGGGCGCTCCGCTCGAATCACGGATCGTCAAGAGGGATCTGGGTTATCGGGCTTAATCGCGACGCTGATCTAGGCAGACCCACTTGCTGAACAACACGGACGAGACGACCATCTCGTTGTCTCCAATATATTCCCTTTTTCCTGTATTTATTAGATATTTTATACAAGGAAGTGATTTTCACGTATAACTAAAAAAAATTCACACGCGTAGCCCTAGATGATCCAAGTACAACCCCACAAAACTGCACTTATGGGCCTTCCGGAGAGGTCCAGCCTTAAGAATCTTGTAAAGTGCGAAGTTTCAGGCGATCGAACGATCATCGACTCCCCGAACGTGGTTCTCCGCCGCAGAGGTGAGTCGCTCCTCCAAGAGGAAGTCTCTTGAAAGACAATCCGATTACCGCCCTTCCTCCACTCCCTGAAAGCCTCCTGAAATCCAATTTCCCCTCGGATGACCTTTCCGCCCCGGGGCCTCCGAGGAGGATCCACTACCAGTTCTCGAATCTCAGGAATTATCAAGTTCTTCAGTTTTGGGGTCTATTCAAAGGGGTTAACGTTCAAAGGGGCTAGGAGGGGATGACACCCATCTTCTTCTTGGAACATAGTAGACCAAGTTGCACTATTGAAATCCTTCCATCTTTTAAATCTTCCACCTTTTCATTCCACCCCTTTCTACTCCCCTTCCTGCCTCTCCCGAAAGCGATCGGCGACCCTTCCATCTTCGATCTTCACCCTCCCCTCGACCGCGCGCCTTTCGGGTCGGTGTCGCCCCGGGGGATTCCCTGCTTTCGCTCGGGCTCACCGCACCTAACCTTCGCCATTAAACCGCGCGTCGCTAATTCGCGCGCCTCCTCTCCCTTTCCGGACCGTCTCGGCGCGCTCCCACGACATCGATTGAACTCTGACCTCTCTGTCCTTCGCTGTCCGGCCCAGCATGCACTAGCCCCACGTAAGTCTGATTTCCTTTCGCAAAATCGATGTTAAAATTGATTTACAACTCAATATCGTTCGTAATTCGGGCTCCGAAGGGAGGAGTCAGTTCTGGAGTCCCCCTTGACAGGCTCCTTGCGAATCCGAGAATAGTTGTTTACAAAGGCAATCTAGAGCGTGTGTTTATTCATTTGGCGACTCTAAAGCTTCCTCGTTTGGACAGTGGTCCCCAAACGTCGGCCCCACATTGTCCCCTGGGCCATCCTGTAGCCACAATGCGCGTCGTGCAAAAGTTGGATACTAATAAATATAAATACAAATAGTACTGTTTACGTCAGCTAACGGCGCTGTTTACCAGCTGAGCAAAATCGCTTTCGTAGGAAGGGTTGCAACCAAGAGACACTTGAAGCGAATGTGGCCTCGGGCTGTTCGCCGCGTTCCTTCTGAATCCGCAAACCGCCGTCGGCGTTGTTTGCATCCTTAATCCCGAGCGTCTGTTTATTCCTTTGGCGACTCCAACGCGCGGACGTCTTCTTTAAACAATATTATGATAGGCTTTCGGCGCTGTATATAGAAATCGTCCATAAACATATTCTTGTCAAAGTAGATTGCTGATTGTAGTGTTTGTTAAACCATTCCAGACTGCTAGACTGTCTAGACAAAGAGTATACATATATTGGACGTTATTTGGATCCTTACTGCCTAGAGTTAATCGACCCAAATGGTTCAGCCTAATAATTTTAGCTTATATTTGCAGTATATGTCAAAGATGGTCACTTCAACCAGCTGCTCAGTCTAAAGTGGAAGCTATTTACATTAGATGGGAAGCGTATCCGCACCCTGACATGGAGTACATGGCCCATGGCCAATTAGATTTGTAGGTCATCTGGTCCAACCTCTTAGACCAGATTGCAATTTGTCAAATTGAAAACACTGGTCTACTAGACCAGGTCCTCAGACTAGACTATTATCCCAGAGCACAAACCAGACAATACATGAGACTATTCTCTCAGACTAGACAGACAGACCCTCAGACTAGACGTTTCATCTGACGTGGACGTTGTTTACACGTCGGCGTTGTTTTCGAGCGCATGTTTATTCATTTTGAGAGTCCAAAGCGTTTCGCGTCCCTGAGTCAGTGGTCAGGTTTCCCAAGCCATTCTGTGGCCGTAAAAACGGCCAATCCAATAACTCTATTTTGATCCTTGAATGTCTCCTATTTAACCCAATGACCAGACTCCGCAGGCCATGATATTCTCACAAATAAGATCTAGATTTATGGGCATGATCATATCAGATCATATAAGTAACTTTTTGACGACCCCATTAACGTATATTGTTCCTGTTGGCTCTCCCCACCCATGACTCAGCGGTCAGCTCCTCCTCTGGCCACCTCCAGCCAGACGCGTCCAAGGAGCGCTTAAGCGGCGTCAATTAAGTTTTGTTGTTGGCGCCGCCGAAAACGGCCGACTCCACGGACTAATGCGTGTTTTCGTTTTTCGTTTTCATCGCTGGATCTCCTCGGAAGAGTCTGCCGGTTTGGAGGGCCCTCCACCTGCATGGTACGCTGGTCTTCTTCATAGAGATAGTAAGGGTCCCGACGGGAAGAAGGGAAGGAGATTTGACGAGGCCTTCCTGTCGACATATTTCCGGAGAAGGGTCATAGATGACCCTATGTAGCTTCTCTGGAGTCTCCTCTGCCCTGAAAGGACAACTCTATTCCCACTCCGAAAGCCTCCAAGGAGTTTCTTTTCGCTCCAGGACCCTCCGAGTGCATGGTATCTGATTAGCGGAACGTCGTCGTCTTCGGCCGTCTTCGCGGCGCAATTTAATCGTCGCGTCGCGCGGACGGAATAATCCCGTATAATTATAGCCCTTTCGCTTTTTCCTACAAAACCCTCTTAGGAGCGCTCTTAGGT
>KN173320.1:71785-83840 GCA_000757755.1 Steinernema glaseri
AATTAGACGACGACTCGGTCCGACTTTTCCAAAAGCTCGTCATAGGCCAGAAGCTTTCTTGGATAACGATACACGGAAAAGCCTGTTCTGGTGATATGTTGGAGCTGCTCAAATCCGCCTTATGTCAAGATCAGTTCGAGGAGCTGAATATAAAGCACTTGCACGATAGCCCGAACGGCACTGTCGTCCGAGAGCTTCTGAAGTTCTGGGCGGAGAATAGCGAAAAAATGAAGGGAAAAAAATTGATTCTGGAATATCCTTACAAAGAAGGCGTCCCACAGTCTGAGCTGTCCATGCTTCATAGATCCTCAGTATCGTCCCAACTGAGTTTGCCTTTGAAGATCTGTTCAAAGAAGGAGTGTGAGAACATCGACAAGTATTACCGGCACAGGAGAAGGCTTTTCATCAAACCGTCCTGTATTTACAAATTCGAGGAAGGGAAGGGAGACGAACGCCGTCGGATCTACATATCCTTCGAGTGTGCGAAGCAACACGAACAAGTAATTAAGCAAGAGGATCGATTAACTATCATACAACCATCCAGGGCCGCGAGCTTTCTTGGACAGAAGGACCTCAGTTTGATGGGAGAAACGACAGAGCTCCACATGTTGTTTGTTTGATTACTTGGTTACTCTTCCAATAAATACGTTATTCTCTTAGAACCCGGGGCATCGACCTCGCAGGGATATCACTCGTTTCAGTCAGTGTAAATGCCTCCTATTACGACGCTGATCTTTGCATCTCATTTATGCAAGACTTTATAGTCCGTTGCGGTTTATTAACACTCCACTTGCTGCGTCCTCGATCTCTGCGTTACCCTGGCACAACAGAAATCTTGCGTGTTTTGCATAATAGGATGGGTTGCCATGCTGGTATCATGAAAGAAAGGCCAAAATATTATGGGAATAACATTTGAATACGTGCAAACCCTGGTAGAGAACAGCGCTTCGTACGAAGACGCCAAAGCAGAAAAAAGTGGCCCATGTATAGTTTGCAAAGCGTGTGCTTAGGACTTGCTGATAAGATCAAGCACAGGTACCGATTTCACAAATGGCACAGTCACCTCTGGGCGGACCATATACCAAGAAGCTCCTCCATGTCGGTCAACCTCCCCCGAAGGTGAAAGAACATTCGAGAAGCGACGGTGCAGTCCCACTGTCTGCCTGCAGAACGTTGCGTGTGGTCCTCGAGACGAATTTTCGCCCACCATTCAACCGCGACTTTCGGAGAGACTGGTCGGTCGCCGCGGGCGTGAAGAGACAGACGTTTACTACTACCGTACTGCTCAGGCGATCACCTCGGAAGCCCGCGGGCCTTTCAGTTCTCCTCTGTTCGATCTTTTCGCGGAACAGAACTGCGAAGATGACAACAATCCTGCTCTGAACAGCTGGAAGCCTTAAGCTGTCAGCTAGGACGAGTATTTTTTGGGAATTCGAAAAGCTTCGATGCAGGCGGGAAGCGTCACAGCAGCGATACTTCTTCAAGTACTACTTTGGGCGAGCGAGATGAGAGTCACTCTCGCGAAAATCTCCGCCTTTGGCTTCTGATCGGAACAAGATGTGACCGTTTTCGTGTGCTCACATGCTTCTCGCTCCATGTGCGGCCTGCCGAGTTCAAGTGACATTTTTCTTGCTCTACGATCTACTTATTCTTGGAGTCAGTCATCTGTTATTGTTCGTTTATCGGGACTGATGTATTCGATGTGTAAATTCGGCTTGTAGCCTATTCTTTCTGGGGCGTTGAGCTGTGATGATGAAATATGGTGCTAGAATTGAGATCTACTTTTGATCAGAGATGTGCAAAGCCAAACGGTCTTATTATTCATTTATCCTCGTATTTTTGATTACCTCTGACAAGAAAAGGCCGAGAATGGGCCATTAGACCGTTTGGCTTTTCGCGTTAGCTACTTGGCGCCATCGTTTTTCATTCATCGCGAGTTTAATCCTGTTTTTAAAGACATATTTTTGTTCTTAATCGCCAGTTTATGCCTAATCCTTCAGCCGATCTCCCGTGAGTATTCTTGGGTTAATTCTGCTTTTTCAAATTAGCGTGATCTACTATTGATCTACTACCTTCTCGGGTTAATTATCGCGCCAACGTCTCTCGAGTTCCCACCCACATTTCACAATCTCCGAGTTCTGTATTGCATCATCAACTTTCAGCCTCATTACAGGGTGATTTCCTAGGATATTTCCGTTGGCGTCACATTTCGACATCCAGCTATGATGATATCGCGCTGTCAACGTTCCTGTCTTCAGAACATCTACAGATTTCACAGGTATGTTATCCCATAAGCCCTGCTGTTCTCACGGTCTTTATTAAGGGCGTCGTGGAGTCCACTAGTCCGACATGGCTATCCCGGCCTTGCTGTGCGGTACTCCTCCACTGAACGGAGCAAGGTCGAGGACACTTTGAAGATGCTGAAGGAAGACCTGAAGCGCCAACAAGAAGAAGACGCGCGACGAGGCAAGCTGTCACCTGCGAAAACGGACGTCAAGCCCGCTCTTTCTGTCCGCGTCATCAACGAGCTGAAGCATTACTATCACGGGTTCCGCCTGCTGGCTCTGGAGATGAAACTCAGCGCCAAGTACTTGTGGAGAGTGGCTCGCGGAGCGACTCTGACAAGAAGAGAACGCCAGCAGCTGATTCGCACGGTTTCCGATCTCTTCCGTTTGGTGCCTTTCTCAATTTTCATCATTGTGCCCTTTATGGAATTAGCTCTTCCCATATTTATCAAACTGTTTCCCAATATGCTGCCCAGTACGTTTCAGGAAGCCTCCAAGGAGGTATGTATTTCGGTGGTCTCTGCTCTTCTAAATGCTCTGATTTCAGGAGGAGAAGATTCGAAAGCAGGTTTTGGTCAGAGTAGAGATGGCCAAGTTCCTGCAAAGCACCATCGAGGAGATCGCGCTTCAGAGGAAGACGAACAAGCAAGGAGGGTCGAAGGCCGTGGAATTTACAGATTTTATGAAAAGGGTAGGTTCACTTCCACCTCTTCAGCCCTATTAATATCTCCTTTAGCTTCGATCCGAGGGTGGATATGCCAGCAACGAAGATCTGTTTAAATATACTCAATTATTCGAAGATGAACTGACGCTGGACAACCTCTCCATGAGTCAGCTAAGGGCGCTCTGCCGTGTTCTGCTGATCCAACCTCTGGGAACTCCCGAAATTCTGCGGTTCCAACTGAAGTTAAAGCTACGGGAGCTGAAGGCCGACGACAAGGTAGGATGGAGTTTCTTCTTTCCACTTGATTCTATCTTATCTTCTAGCAAATCGTGGCAGAAGGAGGTGTTGACAACCTTACAAGCGTTGATCTCCAACATGCTGTGCGAGCTAGAGGAATGCGAGCCCTTGGTGTGAGCGAAGAACGACTTCGTACTCAGGTTGGTGAGAGTTGGAAGGAACGCTATTTACCCTAAAGTTTCAGCTTCGCCAGTGGTTGGAGCTTTCCCTCAGCGACAAAGTACCTCCATCTCTGCTGCTCTTGTCAAGAATCCTGTATCTTCCTGAGGATCTCACGTTCGCGGATCGCTTGAAGGCGATGGTGTCCAAGCTTCCTGATGGTAATAATGGTGTGGTTCCTCATATACTAGAGCATATCTTGTAGGCATTGCTGAGCAAACTCGTCAGAAACTCACTGAGATGGAGGGAGGCACCGTCGACCACAAAGCTCGTCTTGATTTGATCATGAACATCGAGAAGGCCATCACTGAAGAGAAGAAGGCCAACAAGGAAGCTGAAGAGAAGGCCTTGGAAGACGCTGAAAAGCGGAAGGCGGCGGAGAAGGAGAAGAAGACCATGAAGCTTGAGGAGGAGATTGCCGATGTGGAGAAACAGTTCGGCCTCATCGTCGAAACTGTCCAGAAGACGGTCGACGACCTTCAGGTGAGCATTGGCTTCTTCAGCGTTTTAGTATGGGAGAGAAGGGAGGGTGACACAATAGGCTCTTTTGAAATGTAGTGAGATCCGGGACATATTCTTTGGATCTCCTTGAACGGCCTGAGTGTCCTTTCTCCTCTCGGCCCTCCGTTTTGTAGGCTAACATCTGTTGGTGTCTGATACCTCCGGCTTCCAACACTTGTCATGCTTTACTGAAATATCTTCTGGTTATAGGAATCCGTCAAGGACACCGCAACTCCTAAAGCTGCCAAGGCCGAAACTGAAGCTGAGAACATCGATCCAAAGGTCCTGGCATCCATCGAAGACATCCTGCATGGTAACGTGATCAAGGAGGCCAAGCACGACATTACCGAGCTCAAGGAGAAGGTCATCGAACACACTGAGGTATGTAGCCTTCCATGGTTTCGGTCTATCAATTCCCTCTGATTTAGGACCTCATCGAGGTCGGATCCCTGAACGATGACTACGCAGAATCCAAGGTTGCCAAGCGGCTCCGAAACCGCGTGAACGCCATGATTTCGGGAGTCGACACCTTGGTCGCCAAGCTGGAGGCGGAGAAGAGGACCTTCGACGAATTGATCGCCGACCCAGCCATGCCTGATGCGGCTTCCCAGAAGGAGTGAGTTCCCTCCTTTAATTGTCGATTATCCATTGTGAATACCTTCAGGGAGAATCTAGTGAGGATCAAGGACCTCATCGAATCCCTACACAAGCTCCAGAAGGTCACCGATGAGGCCAAGAGCAAGCGAATCGAAGAAGTGCTCAACGCCATGGACTTGGACACCGATGGAAAGGTGGATGCCAGCCTAGTTCTTGAGGTATGTGTATTGCTTTCTCTTTATCTGGATAACTGGAACGTTCCAGGTGATCGAGCTGCTTGGGAAGCACGCCGACGTGCAGCTGAGCGCGAAGCAAATGGCCGGCATCATCGAAATGCTGAAGAAGGAGGACGACGTCGAGGCTTTGGACAAACTGAACTCTGAGTCGCGCAGACTCATGAAGGAGCACCTGCGCTTCTCCGGCGACCAGTTCCCGGTCCGATCGCAAACCCCTCCATCACTGGAGTCGACAGGGCCGGTACCCCCTCAAGAAGTCCGGGACAACGCGCCAGCGAGTCCCCAGAAGCCTCCTCCACCATAGTAGTCAGTGAAGGGATATTTCTGTATATAGAACTGTACATGAGCAGAAGACGCAGTTGTTCGATTTCGCTTACATGTTATAAAGTTGCAGCCTAGGATATTGTTAATTGACAAATAGATAAGTTTGTTAAAGTGTTCTTTCTGGTCTTTGATCGTGTCAACTACTGGGTGGACAGTTCAATGGGGAGAAACCTTGCTTTATTAGATTTGTGCGTCTAAACCGCAGAGGTTTGCTGTAAACAGACATGTCTAGACAACGTTCTTTAGACAGTCTAGACAGTGCTCTTTGGAGCCTTTCCGCTGTCTGAACCGTACAGCGTTCTGGTTTGCAGACATTGTCAAGACATACTACCATGCAGAACCCATTAGGACAGCCAAGTGGCCTTTGCACAATGACTACCGTAACCAGGAGAAGAAGAAGCAAAGAATGCTCTTTGGACTTCCTGTCTCCCAGAAGTGATGAGCTTGAATTAGCAGACCAAAATAGCTTCTCCTCCCAATTAACGTTTCCAAAAATAGAACCGATTTCGTCTCAATCTGCGACGGCCCCGGACGCTCCTCGGAGAACGAACGCCCTCATTACCGATCCTCCCGCGGCAGGTCGGTGTCGTCCGGTGACGCAAGCCAAAGACGTCACTCGAGCTGCTCGCCTCAAGGTGGATATTAGAGATGCGAGCGTCCGCGAGGCTCATCACCGCCTCGTACCTATAAAACGCGCGTCCGCGGCCTCTCACCTCATAAATCCAAATTAGCGCCGAATTGAGCTTCTCCGAAATGCGCTCCTCCTCTGGAAGCGGCAAGATGCTCGGCATCCCGTTCCCCAACTTCTCGAACCGCTCCGCCAGGTACTTCCTTCCCTGTTTTCGTCCTTTCATTCTTCGCTCAGCTCGACCGACGTGCGTATCAAGAAAGACGGCTTCGACAGCCTCGACGTCGCGCGGGCACCCGAGGGCTTCACTGGCGGCGCCAAACTCAACAAGAACGCGTCCAAGTCCGCGGACAAGTACCTTCCGAAGTGTGAAAAGTTAGTGAGGGAGGGCCGAGGGATTTTTAAGCTTCAAATTTTCACTTTTTGCATATTTTTTATAGCTTGTACTGTGACCTTACCTAATGGGCGTACGTAGAAGTACATTCCAGCTGATTTTAGACCTTGGAGACTAACCTCCCTTTGAGATAGAGACCTCTTAAAGTACATTTCAACGTGTAGGGACATATAAAAGCATTCAAAGATCACCTTCTTTTCATTTCCCAACCCTCCTTCCTTGTGCGAACTTTGTCCCTTTCAGTGCCAACGGGTACGATCTGCTGCAACGACCGGCGTCCAGTCACGAGCGTCCCTCCAGCAGCTGAAGAAGCCTCCATAGGCTCGTCTCTCCCTTTGTCTTGCGTCGCCTGGCACCGTCGGAGATAAATTTCCTGCTTGGGACTCTTCGGGGCACAGGACATACCTGGAACGGCCTCTGTTTACTCGAGGCCACGCACTCAGGCAGAACCCGTGCGAGACGCAGTGCTTTGTGGGTGTCTTTGTTCTTGGCATGAATTAGGAGAGCGAGGGGAGAAAGGGACATGGCACTTAGGAAAGCACACAGATAAAGACGGAGGTTGTTTGTTTTCAATGCAGACGGAAGTCCAAGACGTCTGTCTCACAACTGTCTGGACAGGCTGGGAGACTGTCTCTCTGTGAGCAAAAGAGTCTCATTGGCAGATTCTAGACATTGTTGTCTAGACAATAGACACACGTGCGTAGAGTGAGCTCCGTGTGATTAGCCTTCTTGTCTCTCGCTCTAGAAGCTTCCTGTTCCAAAGATCGTGACACCTTTGATCATCCACTATTGTTCTACCCAGCACCGCTGCGTCACGTCGAATTCTGCAGCCACTTCTCCTTCTTATACGTCACAGTTCCCCACTTCGCACTCCTTTACTGTCCAGAAGGCGGAGTGTAGTTCCGCTGTAATTTCTATTTTCATTTCGTCGGCGACGTACCGTCGAATTTTCCGAGAAGGTCTCGCGGAGTGCAACTCCAATTACCGTCAAGTGCACAAAAGGTGTTCCTACTTGACGGAGGAGACGTCCTTTCACAGGAGACCCGTTCGGAGATGACGTGGCGATGGAGATCACCTGACCTAGGGAGATCAAGGAGATCGAGGAGATCAGGGTGCTGAGTCATGCGTTTATCGGAAAATATCGTAGATGAACCTTTTCCCGATGTTTGATCAGTGTAGCCACTGTGCGGCCTTGGATGGCCTTGGACACTAGTGGAGAAAGTTCACGAGAAAGTTCAAAAAGGTTGTCAAGGTTGTCAAGTGTTGAAAATATGTAAAAGATTGTTTAAACCTCTGTAGATGTGAGGCAAGCTAGAGTCGTCTTCACAGGTCATAAGTCGCCTTCACAGGATTCTGTTTGCCTTAGCAAGCCTCCAATCGCCTTCACAGGTCTCAAGTCGTCTCCAGTAGCCTTGGGATACAGGAAACTTTACACTAAAATTTAAGATCACATTCTCAGTGACAACTTCTCAGAACTAAATTTCGGGGACTAAAATGTCCGGTGGGAGACAGTGGAAGACTTTATCCTGGCCCTTAAGAGGTCGCTTATTTGTTCAGCTTACATAGAAGAATGGTGTATTTTGGAGTGTTCTTACGTACTTGACGACTTGGAGAAGATCTCCTTTTGGCGAACTCGGGTAAGCGCCCTTGGAGAGGAGAACCGGAACCGAAATGACGCGCAAGTGACCATAGCCTGACTTAAGGAGATCAGAGGACATAACGGCGACACAACACCTTCTCAGAAGTGGACACGATTTGGCATTCAGCCACGGAATTGCAGAGATCAAGAGCCCCGGTCTTCTTTAGAAGTAGATCTAGCCTGCAAGGACGCCCCGGCTTTAAGGTTTCACAGGGAAAAGAGCTACTGATTCCACCTGGTAATCCCTTCCTTAGATTGATCTCCTCTGTCTTCTGGAGATCTTAGATGGAGTCAAGGCTCTTCATATATCCACCTAGCACTAATTTTGTGCCAGAATTCACCCCACTTCTCACTCTGACCGGTCCCTTTGAAAGTCAATCTTATTGTGAATGAAGAACGCCTGACCTAAGGGGCTCAAGGAGACCGGCGCCCTCTCCAGGGGTCTTCTTGCCTCTCCCTCGGGCCGGTTCCCCTTTTTGCAGCGCCATTCACACTGGTCTATGTGGATCGACAAAAACAGGTAAATGGGATGGCGGTCATTCCGGAGCTCAAAGACTTCACCAGCTAATCCCATTGGCGTTCCGGTCTGGAAATCGGGGCGCGATTATCGGCCGAATCAGAGCGGTGCGGCCGCCCCGTGGGTACTAAAAGCCTCGGAGCGAAGTGGACCACTCAGTGGTGCAGAAGACGGGGAGCGCGAGCGGAGCAAAGGTCGAAAGTCCAAAAGTCGAGTCGAGTGTCCGATTTTGTTTCATTCGACGACTCCAAAAGTCGGATACGTTCCTTCGGTTCTCCGAAATGACCCTTCGCTGTGCAGAAGGCGTTCGGCGCCTTTTTTCCGTCGTTCTAGTTCCCGAAGCCTCGGTGGCGGCCTTCGCCTAACCCGTAAACCCAGAGACCCCGTTATCGAACAGCCGATCAATCACCTCTCGCGCTCTTTTAGGTCATCCGCCTGCAGTCGCCCTTCCCCAAAACAATTCACTTCGAGCCTTTCGCGTGGACCGTCGCCTTTCCCTTCGAGAGACCCACAGGGGTCCTTTCTTCTGACGTTAAGAGTGGAGTTTCAGATCCAGGGATGAGGACCGTTTTGGCGCTCGCTTCGCTTCTTCTGGCCGGAGTCTTCGGTCAGGACTGTTCGAGTCCGCAGTCGACGCGTGCGGCCTTCGGAGGCTACCTCCAGTGCATCAAGGACGCCCTGGACGCCGACTATGGAGCCTACGAGACTGAAGTCCGCGAGCACAACCGGTAAGGAGCAGAAGGAGCATAAGATCCTAAAGGTCATGGATTCCAACTGGAGAGTTTAACTAGAGGGATAGGAAGAAGCTAACGCTTATAAAAATGTTAAGAAGTGAAGATTCTAAACATCTTTTGCAGTCGTGCGGCCTCCTCCTGCTTCTCAGCTACCATCTCCGAGGCCAACGCCAAGGACCGCTGTGTCCTTGCGCCCTCTGACCTCGACTCGAAGGCCTGGGACCGCAACGGACCCCTCCGCGACTGCTCCATCTGCAGAACGGTATGTCCTTCTGATATGTACTAGAGCTGAGTGGCAACGAAAGACCGTTTTGAATATTCCGGCCTCAAAGAAGCCGGAAATTGGAAGCGTTCAATACCGTAGATCCCAAAAAAGCCTAATTTTCGCCCCACTTTTAAAGCTCAATTCCAAGCCTACCCAACCAGGAAATGATAATGACTCCAACTTTCCTTCTTCAGTTCGCCAGCGGCGCCATCAAGGCCATCCTCTCGACCCCTGCGGCTGACCAGAAGTGCATCCGCACAGAGATCTCGAAGGCGATCGCGCGCGAGGCCGACTTCTGCATCAAGAAGAAGATCGCGGACTTCCCTGGCGTGCCCGACATCCCCGACTTGGAGGAGGGTTCCTTCGACTTCAAGGAGAACGTCATCAACTCCATCTCCGACTACATCCTCGTCCACAGCCGCCTCGCCTTCTGCGGAGAGCGCAAGCCCGCGCGTGCCGCCTCCACCCGCAGCTGCTTGGACAACCCCTTCTCCGGCTACTTCGGCAAGCACTGCCAAGTGCTGAAGGCGTGCGACGCCGCAGTCGCCGCAGGATGTGCCGCACCCATCGCCACGTCCCGCACCGCCACCTGCCAGTGCATCGACGAGGCCCGCAAGGAGCTCAAGCAGCGCATCTCCGGCATCGCCGACACCATCAAGGAGGTGAGTATGACTCCCTGGAGCTCTTGACCAAGCCTTCTTCCAGGCGGTGAGCGGCAGCGGACGCGGCGCCGCTTCCATCGGCTCGGGCAGCAAGGTGGACACCTGTGTGGCCAACATCAAGTCCAAGTTGGTGACGCCCGTCAACGACTGGACCACGGTCATCGACTCCGCCCTCAGCACGTGCATCAAGAACAAGCCCACCGGCCAGTCGCTCGGCATGGACTCGCTCCTGAACGTCGGCTGCCGCAAGGTCATCGCCGACACCACGGGCACCGCCTCCGCGCAGCTGAAGACCGGCTTCGACTTCGTCAACAACTTGATCGACGCCATGGTGGATCGGTCGGGTCGATTCTGTGGGGGTCCCTTCTGCGCCTAACTTATCTCCAGGTCTCTCTAACGATAAATAAAGTCTTTTAATAAGTGAGGGGGGACTGTGGAGGCATTGTATTAAGGTCGGCGATATGAAATCCTCCTGATGGAGACAGAAAGCCAAAAGTGAGCACAATTCTTAAGGGGATTACAAAAACAGGAAATAAGAAAGTCTGAATTTTCGAACCCTCGTATAGAAGCCTTTATAGAAGCCTTTATAGTTAACTCCGATGAGAGTCAAATCGTAAGGGGTCGTGAAAATGGAGGCAAAACAAAGATATGACGCTTCTTCTCTATCGCTTTCCCTCGATGTCACATAGTCATGTAGTGACCGTACTTAAGCTGAAAGTTCGCGTGTATAGAGACTGACAGTAAGCACTTTAAGAACCTCAGGGACAAAGTGTTTTTTCAGTTGCGAGTTGAATAGAGTTGCGAATCACATGTCGCTGGTCGGACTCACATGGTCACAATCAGAGCAAAAGCCACGTTCTTTAAGTTCGAAGTTTCCTCGAATCTTGAATCTCTCGACCGGAAATTACGTGCCAATTTTCGCAACCTTTCGAGGCGTCGCTTTGCCTTGCGCTCCGAGGATTTATTTTCCATTTTTTTATTCTCGCTTTTCCTCCCGCTCGGGCAGTTAAATCTTCACCTCTTGCGCCCACAGTTCACGCTTACGGTTGTGGCACTCCACAGTTCAACCTCGATCTTCTGCGCTATTCGGATTTGTCTTTTCGACTATTCGAACGATCCTCCGGATTTACAACATGGACGGCCTTCCTGTCGATTTTTATGAACGCGTGTGCGAGCTTCCAGATGGATTCACGCTCGTGGAGGCGGAGAAGTTGTCAGGGATATTCAGAGAATATGCGCAGATTGCGTGGCGACGTAGGGCTTACTATACATGTTCCGTCCAAGACGGCGTCGAGAAACCACTGTATTTGACCCATGCGTGCTCTGACCGCGATGTGTACTCACTCGAGGAGATCAAAGCCGTCCCCAAGAAGTACGTTCAGGTCGTTATGATCCATTTGCTGGATGGGAAACAAGAAAACGTATCCCGGAAAATCGTCAAGCGTTTCCCCTACGCCATGTGTCAATTTGCGATCTACTCTCCTTCAATAAACGAAGCCTGGGTCGACTTCGCCTGCTCGCTGAAGTGGTTAACATATGTCGTGATCAGAAAGAAGTTGGACGACGACTCGGTCGGACTGTTCCAGAAACTCGTCACAGGAAGTACGCTTTCCTGGCTTGCGGTGCATGAAAAAGCCTGCAACGGACCGATTCAAGAAGTACTCAAGTCCTTCCTTTGCCAAACTCATTTCGAAGAACTTAAAATAATAGGTTATTACTATGGAACCTGGAACAGCGCCATCGTTCGGACACTTCTCCAACACTGGGCTGACAATAGCAAGAAACTCATCGGGAAGCGTTTGGTTTTAGAAGGAAAATGCGAAGGCGGCGTCGAGCAGCTCGAGGACTTTGTGCTTGACGGGGTCGGAGTCTCCCATATTCTTCCTCAGGTGACCAGGGTCACTGGCCTGACAAGAAGCCTTAGCCATTTTGGAATGAATTTTGCTCTCAAAGTGTGCTCGAAGCGCGAATACGTAGGACCCAGGACCACCTCCTTTATCAAGCCATCGTGCGTTTACAAATATGAAGAGGGAGAAGAAAGCGAACGACGTAGGCTCTACATCGCTTTTGAATGCGCGAACGAAGAAGCACGAAGAACTGGAGGGCGCAAGTTACCCGCGAGTCACGAGGGACGCAACGACCTTAGTTTGATG
>KN173320.1:99196-112114 GCA_000757755.1 Steinernema glaseri
TTTTGTGGATCCGAGCCGAAACAAACTCCACGGTAATTATAAGAACACCAAGATACATCGAAATAACACTGTCAAAAAATTCTTAAAAGATCACAGTTGGGGTACTTTACTATTAAGGGCACCTAGGACCGCTTCTGACTCTTCTGTATTGAGGATAAGGCTAAGGAGGAAGGCAGATTAAGGATTTTGGCCAAAATGAGTCCATTTTAGGGAACTTAGGGTCGCTTCCAACTCACCTGTAGTGGCCCCTTTTCGGCCGCGTCTTCTTAGAGTACTTGGAACTTGCTTCTCCCGCCGACGACGGCGTTGACTCCCTATTCCTCGCCTCCTCCTTCTCCGCGCTGTTCATCTTCAGCTCCTCGAGCAGTGTGGACGTCTCCGAAGGAGGCGACTCCGTCTTCGAAGGCGTCACCAGAAGCGGCCACCTGCAACCGGCTACCGTAACCCTCGTTCCTTCACTTGTTGCTTTAGGTTTAAAATGTTTTCGTAGGAAGTAGGCCTACTTCTAAGGGTCAGTGGACACTCAGAGCGGTGACTGTCACTGCAGATAAGCCTCTGGCAAGGTGACTAAGGAGTGAAGAAGCACTCACGCGGTGTCCGGGACGGCGCTCATGGCCCTCTGCGCCTCGCGGACGCTCTCCCCGGCGGTGAGCCTCTCCTGGAGGGTCTGACCCCCAGCGCGCCTCCTCTTGTACTGACTAGGCTCGCCGTTCAGCTCCGCCGCCGCTTCCAGCTTGTAGATCTTGTTGCGGAGTGTGGACCTCGGGATACCGTACACCACGGACGCGCGTCGGGTCCCGAGACGACCGCTTCGGATGTCCTGGAATGAGAGGGTATTTGAAGGGTCTTTAGCAGGTGGGGTTGGCCGTTAGGGAACGTCGTGTGTGGTCACTTACCAGAACGGCCTTCTCGAGGTCCAGTTGGCTGTAGTTCCTCTTCGTTCCTACGATGATGGGCATCTTTGGAGGCGCCAGTCCGTTCTCCCTAAACCAGGAAGTTGGAAGGAGCTAGGGGAAGGAAAGGGAAAAGCAGATGGATCCAATCCAGAAGGCATAGAGAAGACTCACTGTTTGGTGTCGATCTTCATGGTCATCGGCGGAGAGTCAGAAGGCGACTCGGAGCTGACGTCCTCCACGACGATCTTGATCGTCGACTTGGAACTCAGGTCAAGGGGCTGCTCCTCGGAGGCCGCCTCGGGCTCCTTCTCCTTAGGCGCCTCTGTCTTCTCCTTCCGCGGCTTCTCCTTCCGCTTGGAGTCGGAGAGGGCGGCGGCGAGCATTCCGTTCAGGGTCGACTGACTCGGCCACGTCGGCGGAAACGGCATCGGGAAGGGCGGAGGCCGATCTGAAACAACCTTCCGGATCGCAAAACGATGCACAAACAATTTATAAGGTGTAAGAGAAGACCATAAGTACGTTTGGAACAAAAGCAAGAAGACGACAAAGGGCCATAAGTACGTTTGGATCCTTCTCTACTATATTTTAGTCCGTGTCGGGCTCCATGGGGCTTCTAAGAACTCAGGGTCAACCAGATTCAGAGTAGAATAAAGTGCATCGGGGTCAGACGGCCAGATTAGATTGATCCCTGGGTCATTGTTTGACTAATGATGTTCAAAATCTCGACGGTCAGGATGAGTCACCGTCCGTCGGGGAAACTCACACTCCAAGCTCATGTGACTGTAAAGTAGCTATAGCGCCTATTTCGGAGGTTGTTGTGTGTAAAATGTGACCTAGATTAGATCGGAGTCGTTCCGGGATTTGGCAAACTTAAAAGCATTAAAAAAATATTCGGGAAATGCCTCCATTCGACGCGATTAAACTTATTCGATTCCATTCGCAATCTTGGAAAATCTTGCTCTATCTGACTTTGCGCTTGGATTCAGAATAATGGAGCACATCTACGATTAGGGTTATATACTATCTAAAGACTATTGCAACTAGAATCGGTCATACTGCTATACTTTTCTCAAGAAAAGTTCGAGTTTCAGAAGGGATTCAGGAGGGGCTAAATAAGAACAAGCTTCAGAAGTCGTGCACTAATTGATGCCCCAGAAGGCGTCACTTGTGCTCTAGCGTCAATAATTGAGTCACCAGACTCAGAATCAGCCCAAAAGTGACTCACAGTCGAGGCCGAAGTAGCTGTGGAGGGACTGAATCATCGGATTCGGGATCATGCCGAACATGGTGGGCGTCCACGCGTTCGGGGGGAAGGAGGTGGCCGGCGTGCCGAAGCCCTTCATGAAGGGGTTGAAGGGGTCGAAGTCGTTCTTCGGCTGGCTGGGGAAGCTCTTGCTCTTGGTGAGGTCGGAGATGCTGAAGGCCGTCGTCTTGGGCTTCTCCGGGACCTCGTCGGACGTCGTCTCTGTCGCCGAAGACGTCCTTCTACATTTGCACACTTCGCAAGTAGTCGCTTCTTTCCAGTCCCGCGCCGCTGAATTGATTCACTTTACAACGGACCCTCCGACCGGCCTACCGTAATCCGACGACACTTTGGTGTCGGCGCCTCCGAACGGATCCGCGTCCTTCGCGTAGCGTTGGAACACCGTCTCGAGGCCTAAAGATTCGGAATTCAAAACATTGAAAAGGCGAAAAGGAGATGCGAAGACCGCAGACGGAGTCGACAAATACTACATGTGGGAAATCGAGAATAGCTGTATGGGTTTTGAGGGTTTTCTGATTCTTGTACACCCGAAGAATGAGACGAAGAAGCCCAGCACAGGCCACATCTAACAGCGCGCCGGGACCAGGTGTGCTACGTGAGAAGAAAACACTTGGGCTCAAAGTGTTTCCCAGAGATGACAAATGTGTTACAGTAAAAGCTCCCAAATTCCCCCACATGAAAAGAGATTCCTATTAAAAAGTAGGCAAAAATGGCCCAAGAAGACATCGGAAGCTTTAACTGCCCTATGTAGGGACTTTTCCTAAGGTTATCCAGTTTCCTTGCTACCCAACTGTGTGGTCCAACTGTGGACAGTATGATCCAAAAACGGTTGGCTCCTTCTGACGGAACCCTGCAAGATGTGACTCTTTACACTACGAAAAAGAGAGTGTAAAACTGGCAGAACATCACACGAATGATCCACTAACGAAAAACCCATATTCGTCCTTCTACAGTTCAAAAGGATTGCAAGGAGGCTTGTAAGATATTCATTTTGTTCAGTATTCAAAGCACATAGGGAAGAAAATTCAAAGCTCTCCCACTTACTTACATTTTCTGGCGCAAATAAAAGCAAATTTTCATCAAATGCGCAGCGGTGCGAAAACCAAAAATTGTATTTTCGATTTTTGCTCGCTTCCCACGCTCCTTCTTCGGATAATAAAGGAAAAACACAACTTTTCCCTCGACACTCGTTTAGTCATTAACTTGTCATTCCTATTTATGGGTCTGAATATTTAAAAAACTCTGTCTTTTGCACCGCTAACATGCAAGGGGCACTCAAAAGGCGGAGGAAATGCCAATGCTCTGCGAACATCTTTTCCGTCCTCGGTCACCAAGATCCTTTGTAAATGTTGTCTTTTGTAGTTTTGGACTTTGGAGTTGAAGTTAAATTATTTGCGCGTTTATTAACTGATTTTCTTTGATTAAGAAGCATTAAGAAATAAAAAAGCCATGCATCAGATTCGACAGGTCGGTTTGACCACCTCTGACTGACTCAGAGCACTTTCATGTTCTAGTGAATAGTGACTATTTCACTACTTTTTCCAGTTGCATGGTCATATCTGGCCCTTTTCTGAGCACTGCAAAAAAATAGAGAAAAAAAACAGCTAAAGATGAAGCCATTATTACGTTCCAGGGAGAAATCTCGAGACCCGGAACTCAGTTGCCACCTGTCCTTCTTGGCCAATTGTTCGCGGTTTTCTTTCCCATGGCTGTTGGTGAGCGGTAGTCAAGAAAGTAGCAGTTAAATAGTCAAAACAAAGGACTAGGATCAAAAGAAATACCTTAGCCGCCGCATAGTCTTGCTCGAGAGTCAGCCCTTTAACTTTTCTGGCCCGGAAGAACCAAAAGTCACAAAATAAAGGAGCGCAGGTTGTTCCTCCTACCTACCCCTCATTCTCCGTAATCCCCACTCATCCCTGACCACCCTGCCTCTCCGCCTTTGACTCTAAATTCCCTCTCAATGTCTCAAAACACCGGAAAGGCGGCGAAGAGGAGCGGATGGCGGGGGGCACAGGTGCGGATTAGCCCCTGGGTCCTGAGGGCTGCGTTGCCAGGGCGTCCAGTTGGCCCCTCTTCCCAGGGGATCCGCCGGCGCGCCCCCAACTCCGCCGCGCGGCGCACGTCACGGAAAGTACAATCCGGCTTTCGGAAAACATTTCAGATGGTTCCCTCGACGCGGTGATAAGCCCCCGGCCGGGTCCTCCTGGCCTAATGAGCGGTTGAGTGGCGTGTTGCCACGACAACGCTTCTAAATAATCTCGGCTGTCAGAGGGCCCCGCCGGCGCCTCGATTCGATTATCGCGTCGAGCGGAGACAAAAAGCGCTCCCCAGGGCTACGGTAGCTGATCCGCTCGGAGGGCTTAGGGGGATTGGCCGAAATTTACGAAATGTCGGATGTGCTTGAAGGGGGATAGGGAATTAAAATGTCCAAGGAGGGGAGGCAGAGGGGATGGGCTGTTGGATCTTCAAGTAGCCAGGCAGATAGGTTACTCCTTTGTTGGGTGACCAAGCCCTAAAGGGACACATGCCATAGAAGTTGGAGAGAGAGTTGTAGAGGCAGGTCCAGGTGTAGAAGGCCTTCAAACTAGCTAAGGATCCCTCACTGGCTCATGGTTCTTAGAAGGAGGGCGGAGAGGAGGGGCTGCTATTGTCACTTGGTCCCACACATGCTTCCTGAATTTTAAACTTCCTTGTTAGTCCTTCTTGACCAAAGCTCTTAAAAATAGCCGTAAATGAGCTGTAATTATTCAACATTCGGAAAACACGTCGCCTTGGGAGTTCTTCCTCTTGCCTCCACAATGGACTACAGTTCCTTCCTTCTTCAAGCCCCCATTCCATCTCTACGCCTACTCCCATCCCACAGCGAACAGAGGCCCTCGCCCTGGGCGCCCCTTCCATCGCCCAATCTCGGACGAAAACACGTCGTGGCGCCCTCCTTCTCGCCCTCAGACCCTCCGCCAATCGAACTCCTCTCGCCCAAAACTACCGTACCCCGCGCCCCCTGCGAACGCGTCCTCTGCGGCGTCTCCGGAGCTGGCTCCTTGTCCCAATCCGAAATTTGCCCCTTCTCAATTATTCATAGTCTCGGCGGCGTCCCAAATATCGCGGCGCGTCGCCACCTCTTCGTCTAATCAATCAAAATTATACTCCCGCGGCCGCAGCCCTCCCGCGGCCCGATCGAGCCGAACTTGGCCCTTAATTGGACACAACACCCAAACATCTTCGCCCGAGGGCCGTCGCGAGAATATGAGAAAGCGGACCATTAGATATGCAAGGGGAGAACTCGCGGCCTCGGACCAATTAACTAGCCAAATTTTGGCCTCGAAGTGTCAGGAGCGTTTAGCGGAATGCGCGTCCGCGAAGGGCCCCCAATTCGGGGAAGGAGCCGGAGGACCTTCTTTACGGCGGGCCGGAATCTTGTGAGGTCCAGTTGGATTCTTCTATGACGTGAAAAAAAAACATAAAGGCCCAAAAAATGCCCAAAATCCTGAAATCTTCCAAATCAGTGTTTTTGGGATTCTTCGAGCCACTTTATTGTTATCTATCTAGACTATCTCCACTAGATACTTCTCAGGCCTATCGAATGTATAAGAACTGTACTCAGAAAATTCATATGCCCTCATCCTCACCAATAGAGAAGACTCATTAAAGAAGTACATATATTGAACTACACAGCCATTTGACTACTCGCTGACACCCTTATTTACTAAGCATCACCCCTATCATAAGTTAAGGATCGTAAATGCTCTGTAAATAAGGAAATAGCTCATCATCAAAGGCGATATTAGGACATCCCTAAGTTCCCAATTCATTTCGCGAAAACACCAAATTATTCGGCCATTCTCCCACGGTCCCCATCCACTATTCCAAGAGCCCCCTGTCCAGGCCTGTCCAACGCTCAATTCGGGGATTAGGCCCCGGCGAAGCACCTGGGCTGCCTCCAGGTGGCCGATCCCTCGAATCCTGTTTTCCCTTGCCGCCTCAATCTCCTCTGCCCACTTTTCTCTAATCGCATCATCGACAAATTATCGCCAAACTTTCGCCAAAACAGCCGCCGCCGGCGCGTTTCCACGGAGACGCCCTCCAGCGCCTACCGTAACGCGGCGCCCTCCACTTTTGGACCACGAGGCGCACCTGCGGAAGGAGGTGGCTTCGTTTGGGTAAGAGACCGATAAGATACCAATAATAAAAGAGTTTTGTGACTTTTGGCCATGTGGCAGTAATGTTTGCCAAAAATTGAGTAAATTAGGCCGTTTGGGAACGGCCTTAAGGTGCAACCAGTCGGTTTATTTTAACATTTAAAATCGTGCATATTTAATAGTATTGAATTAAAATGCTAAATAAAGTCATCTCTCACACACAAGCGCCACAATGTTGTAGATATCTCTTATTGCCCAAATTTCTTTACATCTACTAGGACACACTTAAGCACGGCCTTAGGGATACGATGAAGAACATCCGGTAAATTTCAATTTTGCATAGTGGCAAATTTAGAGAAGAAGTAGGGGGAGGGGTTTCGGAGGGGATGAGACAGGGGGATGGGCTCCCGACAGATCAATGAGTACCTGGAGTGGACGAACGTGCGAACTGTCTGATTAGGCAGATTCTGAGAGGCGCTCTCTCGCCACGTGCCTCATTTTGGAAGGCCTCAAACTGTTTCTTCTAAGCAAAAGAATTTTTTGACATTTATGCAGTCTTGCCTTGAGTGGTCGCTCTCATCTTCTAAACCTATAAGAGTCCGGATTCTATGAGGGCATCTCCTTCTCCTAAGCTCCCAAATCAGTGCCCCTCTCCCAGGCTTGCGACTCGTGCCCTCCACTTTCGGATCCCTCGGCGCACCTGCGCGGAGTCGCCGCGTTTAATTATATTTTCGCTCGCGCGCCGGCCCCCATCCTGGCGCCCTAATCTCGCGCGCTTCTACACGCGGCGACGGAGGCACACCTGATTATCGCCTGGCGGCCCCCGAGGGTCTCATAATCTCGGCCCTCATCTCGACTCGACAAATCAATGTGTCTAATGAGCGCGCGGCCCGGACGCGGCGAGCGCCGCGGGACGCGATCATAACCGGCCGCTTAGCCGGGTTGCACTCCCGAAATTAATGAAATGCAATAAGCACGGCGCCGCCAAGAAGGTGGGGCACAATTATGGCGCGGAGACGGATGAGCTGTCCGAGGAGCGCCAGGAATTCGGGCGGAATTTGGAGTCTGATAATTGGGCCCAGGAACCCTGAGGGTGCAGGTGCGTCCAATGAGGGGAGAGGAGAGGGTTTGGGGTATTGGGAAATCTGGGAAAATCATCGCTATAAGAGGATTGGAATATGTAAAGGAGAGATTGAGACCAGTCAGGACCGTGAATTAAATGTAAAATTTATCTTTTTTGGACCTTTTGAAATTTGGATGAATAGGTGCCCTCGTAAAAGCGGTTTTGAGAAGCTTCTGGAAAGGAATCGAAAGTCAGGAAAAGCTTCCATATCTGATACACATTATAAGAATTTTTTCTGAACATGCCTTGGCCTCTGACGTAAATGTCCCTAAAAATTGAATTAAAATGCTGAGGGCTTGGATTAAGACTTTGGGGCCACTTTTATCGCTCCGAGAAGAATGTGACCATTTGAAAGAGCTGGCAAGTAGTCAGGCCTCAACTTCTTGGAGCTCCGAAAAGCAAAATTTAAGAAATGGAGCATTATCTTGCTTTTTTGGACACTAGAAGGCCTTGGTCCAAGTGGCCACCTCCTTGCACCAATCGGAGTATCCCTTTAACCATCCCGCATTTACCTACTTTGGCCACTTGTTCAAGGCTGAGGGTCTCCCCTAAAATCCACCCCAAACAGCTCCAACCCTGACTACAGTAGGGCGCGGCGTTGGGCGTCCGAAAACAGTCAAAATAGAGTGCCGAAATTAGACGACGCCATCAAGTATGCACAGAAGCCCGCTAAGCGAGGAGGAATCGACTCGCGCGCCAAATTAGCATTCGGAATCCAAAATAAATTAGCGGCCGCCGGTGGCCGCGGCGGACCTCTGCGGCTCTTAAGATACAGACGGCGATAAGAAGGCGTCGAGAAGGCCGGCGCCTGGGGTCCTCTCCCAAAATAAAGAGACCGTATCGGCCGCGGGGATCTCGCTTGTTTTCACGCGCGGGAGCTGAGGGGCGCGTCTCGCGTCTCGAGACGCCCGGAGGGGGCCTCAGGGGTCGACGGATCGCGTGAGAATACCAAAACAAAGGACCCAAACTCGCGAGGCTTAATTAAGTTTCGGACGCGGCCCTCGCGCCTAATTAGCGCCCCGGTAGTCGCGGCTAGGGAGATGGTAGGGTTGAAGTCTTTGAGGGGATTCTAAAGGAGAGAAGAAGATGGCTAAGGCCACCAGATCTTATAGACCCCACCCAGTCCAGTGCGGCTCCTTGGGTGGCTGTAAATCTCAGGGAAAACATAAAATAAACTGTAGGACACCCTCCTTGGAGCACTCACCAACGGCCAGGAGCATGCTCCGGTTCCAGCGCTGGAGCTCGCGACAGTAGGATCTCCGCTCGGAGGAGCACCGTAGTCCGCAGAGCGCCGCCATGTTCTTCGACCACCCGCACAGGTGAGCGCGAGCCGAGGACAATGGAAAAGGCCGCGGCGAAGCGCGGCGCGGCCGTCGAGAGGCGGTCTTCCGCGGAAGAAGTCGTTCGCCCGGTCCCGAAGTGCCGAATCGCGCCGCCTCGCCTCTCCGGGCCCGGACTACGGTTGGCAGGAGGCCCTCCCGAAAAAGAGGCGCCGCCCAGGAGCCGCGCCGCGCAACTGGCCCTGAGGGGAGAAGAAGGCCTGGAGGACCCTCCAGGAGGACGCGCGGCCAAGGAGGGCGCGTCACCTGAGGCGCGCGAAAACACGGCCAGGGTTAAGTGGCGCATCGGATTAGAGCCGCCGGCCGCTTCTTCACCGCCAGGACTGGAGGCGGAGAGGAGGGGATAATGGGAACTTGACGCTTTTTAGGGGGTTTGGGCTTAACGGCTTCTGAGGGATGTTCACCTGCCCTTCTTGGGAATCGTTTGAAGTGGCTCTTCCTAGAAGGCCTTGGATTCCTTTTCTCCAGCAGAGATGGAAGAGAGGCTTCGGAGGAGGCCCTCAAGTTTAAAGGAAACTTGTGCAGATGTGGTAAGTGGCCTCAGAGTATGGGAAGGATTAGAGGCGCCATTGAAATGAGCTAGGGAACATGGAACACTGTTGGAACCAGTGAGAAGTGACCGCTGTATATAGTTCTGTTACCTAATGCCTCGGAAAACAAACCTGGTCAGGTAGAAAGTGATATAGGCGAAGTGTGTAGGTCGTGGAGTGGCCTATGAGCTACTCGCTGGTGTGGATAGGAAACGGAGGAGATGCTCTACTTACTTAGGAGGAAATTTGGTCTTCTTTTCGAAGGATGGAAAAGCGGCAAATAAGTGTCGTGAGTAGTCCCGATGGGGCTCTGAGCAGCCTGATCATGTGGATGAATTTTTCTAAGATCTTAGCAATCTCAAGAGCACAACGAAGAGGTAGGACGTGGCTTTGACAAAAGCAACGCGGGTGGCTTAAAGTACCTATGGGTCGCGATCGAAAAATCAAACATTTGCAGAAAGGATTCAAGGTTATCCTATTCTGAGAGCTTCTAGGATGTCTTATCTACATATTCTTTGTGATTTTCCTCGTTCAAGGATGGCCTACAATAGTATAATCTGCGCTCATTCAATCTGGGGAGCATGGCGGACATCTATTCTTTGTGATACATAACAGTCGGCCGGGAGAGATCTCCTCGTGATTCATCGGTATTTAACCTAGTCACGAAGGGATTCCGTAAAGGCAGGTGACCTAAGGTCCTCTAACACGGCTAGGTAAAAAGGTCTAGAGCTGGTGTTTATGCCTTCCCAAAACTTAGAGTCCCCCCCCCCTCTGAGCCTAATAAATTCAGCGATCTGAATTTAATGGAGTCTGGCCGGCCTCTCCGGGTGCAGATTTCGGCGCTCGTCATGGAGCGGCGACAGAGCCCGAAAAGGGTCGAGAGACTTTCCCAGGCGGACAAGGATGAGTCACGCGGCGGCCCTCTCCCTCCGCTCCGAGGCGACAGACCCGGGCACGGTCGGGGGCTCAAGTAGGAGAGGGATGCATCCGACTAATGTTGCGGCGTTAAGTGCGGCGGGCGAACGGAAATCAAACATTCACGTAGGGCCTCCTTCCTGGACAGAGGTGTCCCGGGCGACTGGTAAATGTCGGCACGCGGCGCATGGATTCTTGGAGGCTATTTGGACTTGGTGGCGTTTCTAAGCGTGCTACATTTTATGTATGACTTTTGTAGATTTAGAACCTTCTCAAAGCACAATGCTGCTTGGTCGTTCGGTCGATCCCTGGCAAGCTGGTAAGTTCTGTTTGGACATTCTAAGGACCTAGGAAGTAACGCATTTATTGAAACCACTCAAGAAGCAGGAATCAGGCAAATAACACGCGGAGAGTTTTAGAAGCCGGAATCAAGTTAAGCAGTTCCTTCTCGGCGCACTCGAAGGTCGCTTGTCATTTATCAAGTAAAGACAAAGAATCAAGCAAACAATACGTGGAGTGAATTGGTCGTCCGCATCAAGCTAAGGTCGTTGAGTCCTTCATGACTCGCAGGCCGATTCTGTTGCCCCGTTTTTCGTTCTTCTTCGTTTGCGCACTCGAAGGAGATGTAGAGTCTTCGCCGTTTGTCTCCCTCTCCTTCCTCGTACTTGTAAACACAGGAGGGTTTCCTGAATTGTAATACTCTGTGTCGGTAATACTTTTCAATGTAATCGCACTCTTCTTTTGAGCAACCATTCAATGGCCTGCGAAGAATAAATTCCTCGAGCTGCTTGACACCTCCTGCACAGTTATGCTCCATAATCAAGTGTTTTCCTGTGAGTGTCTGACTATTCTTTGACCACAACTGCAGAATGTCGCGTAAGAGAGAGCTCTTCCAAGGTCCCGAGTTATAGTTGTTGATTCCCAGATGCTTAAACTGTTCTTGGCGGAGGACGGATTTCAACGTATTTATAATGCCTCCTTCATAGGCTTTTTCGTATATCGCAAGGTAAGAAAGCTTCTGTTCTATGACGAGTTTCTGGAACAATCCGACCGAGTGGTCGTCCAACTTCTTTCTGATCACGACATATGTTAACCTCTTCAGCGAGCAGGCGAAGTCGACCCAGGCTTTGTTTATGGACGACGAGAGAAGTGTAAAATGGTAGCAGGCGTAGGGGAAGCGTCGGACAATCGCTTGGGATACTTTCTCATCTTTCGCGTCAAACATCTGGATCGTGACTTCATGGACGAGCTTCTTGGGGTAGGCCTCAATCTCCTCGGGTGTGCGAATTTTACGGTCAGTGCATTGGAGCGATAGATACGCTTCTTTCTCAATGCCGTTGGCCACAGTAGTAACATAATCAGCTCTACGCTCGTACGCGATCCGTGCAAATTCTCCGTAGTGACCGGAAAGCTGTCGTAGATTAGGAATCCCAGTAAATGAAGTTGCGCACACGCGTTCACAAAAGACTATCGGAACTCGGTTCATAGCGTCAGTTGTGGCCACTGGTGGATGAACAAGGCTTTCTACAGAGCATTAATGACATTAATGCGTCATGATATGCGATGCCTGCATCAGGTGCAAAGATGGACAGTGCCAAAGATCTTCTTGGGACATAAATTAGTTGAACTCTGCAGATCATCACTATTCGTTTGACTCCTCTTGAAAGATGTTTCCTCCATGCATACTTGTTCTTTTTCTCGCTCTTTCATCTCGAGTTACCGCATCAGGTGCGAAAGGTTATAGGACTTTTCAGTCCCTTTTGGTCTTTTAGTCTTTTGGCTTTTGGTCATATGTCTTTTAGGTAAAATGTCTTTTGGGACTGAAAAATCCGGGACTGAAAAGTCCGGGCACGGGTGCGAAGATGGACACCACAGTGACAAAGATCTGCATGGAACATAAATTAGTAGAACCCTGAAGATCATCACTAGTCGACAAGGTCTGATCTCCCTCTGTGGCTTGACTCCTCTTGAAAGATGTTTTATCCATGCATACTTGTTCTTTTTCTCGCTCTTTCATCTCGAGTTACCTACGGTAATTTGGACGGAAAAGTGAGCAGTGCTGTCGTTTCTCTATAAGTGCACGGTCGTTCCAACTAAACCAAATGACTATTTCAGCCCACGCAGTAAACTGGGCAGGAGATTGTCCATCTTCTTGTTTTTCGTCCATTGACGAGTTATGATTGTCATCAATTCTATTAAATTGTAAATTTCATAAACGAACAGCGATGTAAATTGCAAAGGTCTTCTTCGCGTATAACAGAGACATATTTACTAAGTAAAGACAAAGAATCAAGCAAACAACACGTGGAGCATATCGGTGCTTCGCATCAAGCTAAGGTCGTTGCATCCTTCGTGACTCGCTGGTAAATTGCGTTTTCCAGTTCTTCGCACTTCTTCGTTCGCACACTCGAAAGAGATGTAGAGCCCATGTCGTTCTCCTTCTTCTCCTTCCTCGTACTTGTAAACACAGGAGGGTTTGAAGAATTTTACTGTCCTCTTCCGATAATACTTGTCGATGTAGTCGCACTCTTCTTTCGAGCACACCTCCAGAGGCCTGCGAAGGATGAACTCCTCGAGCTGCTCGACGCCTCCCTCACAGTTATTCTCTATAAATAAGTGTTGTCCTGTAAGTTTATGACTATTCTCCGACCAGAGCTGGAGAATATCGCGCAAGAGAGAGCTCTTCCAAGGTCCTGAGTTATCGTTACTGA
>KN173322.1:0-10395 GCA_000757755.1 Steinernema glaseri
CAAAAAATTCGGAAAAATGGACCTATGGGGTACTTTACTATTAAGGCCAAAACCAAATCACCAAATCAACACACAGATCCTAGTGGTTGAACATGACGCTACAGTAAGACCTCCTTGTGGAGAGTGTTGGCCGCGCCAGGTGCAAGGAGTTCTTCTTGGACGCGAAGAAGTGCTCGGGCGCGCTCTGCTTCCTGCTGATCGACGGAGGCGGGATGCTGAAGGTCCGCTCGAACTGGAAGTCCGAATCGCGCTCCTCGTTCTCTGAAGCGTTGGGGAGTCAAGGAGCTTCTGAGGGTTTGCCTACCGGGTTCCAACTCCTCGAGCGTCTTCTCGGGCTGGAAGTGGAGGCGCGAGATGATGGAACGCTGCCGGGGAGAGGCGGGAGGGAGTGGGAAGGGAGAGCGAGGCACTTCCACGACCAGATCCTCGGGGACGTCGTGCAGCGTCGCCTCCTTGTCGGCCTCGGTGGTCGCCGACCTGAAGAAGTTGAGCGGACACTGGTGGTCACTTCCGATCTCTTAACATCGCCAACCTCAAGTATCGGACGAAGGTGCGCCTGCTGCGCTTCGACTGGCTCTGGTAGAAGACGGAGGCGTAGCAGAAGCCGAGCGAGCAGACGGCCAGAACGAGGAAGAAGGCGACGAATACGGCGTTGAGGAGGAAGAAGCCGATGAGCATGTAGAGGCTGGAGGAGAAGGGTCTGTAGGCGACGGAGAGCGACGTCTCCTGGTGGTGGCTCCGGGCAGAAGGCTCCTTGCAGAGCGCCTCGTCCTCTCCTCGGGCGCAGTTCTCCACTCCGTCGCAGAAGACGGAGGAAGGGACACAGATGCCGTCTCCGCAGTCCCGCCACGAAGAGTCTTCCGTGCGGGAGCAGTTGACAGCCTCGGTGAGGACTACGGTAGCCCTAGGGAGTGGAGGGTGGTACAGAAGCCAGGGTCAAGAAGGGGTACCGAAAATTGAGGTTTGTGGGCATGTCGACGTCGACGTCGGACTCGAAGAGGCGCTGCTCGAGGCGGAGTCGCTGGCTGGTGAAGAAGTGCCCCTTGGCGTCGGAGACGACGATCTCCCGCGAGGTCTTCGGGCGCCTGTGGGAGAAGAGGAAGAAGTTGCGGACGACGACGAGGACGCCGCGGGGCGCGGAGACGTGGAAGCGGCAGGCGGCGTCCAACTCCGCGGACTGGAACTGGTCCGAGGACAGCGCGAAGGCTCGAAGCTCGCGGAGGTCGAAGCTCCTTGGGAAGCAGAAGGGGGTGCCGACGGCTTCTGACAGGACGAGGAGCCAGAAGAAGCCGCGCTGCATGGGCGAGGAGTTGGGGATGGGGAAGGCTGGAGAAGAGGCGGGGGACAAGGAGCTGTCAAGTCGAGTGACTTATTAGGGGATAAGGTCGAGAGTTGAGGAGAGAGGCTGACTTCAATCATCTTCGAGTGGAGGGACGGGAGAACGTGTTGACATCGCCGCTGTTGGTCAACATTTACAGCCAGCGTGTGGCTAGTTTACAAGCAGAGCTAGGAACAGCGGTCCTCCGGAAGAATCTGAGCCCCTATCCTGACATTGATATCCGGTCTTGCATGGATCTCCGCTTAACGTCTTTTCACCTGGAACGGGTCTCAAAAACACTCCTCAAAAGACTCAAAATGGAAGTCAGAGGGTACCAAGACCATCGCGTTTCATAACCGAGTGACGTTTTGGCAGTTTCTCTGTCCGTCTGACTCTCTCGAGTCACACCGCTGGGCCGAGACGGTCGCCCGTCAATGATCACTCCATCGTCGGTTTAATTACCCAAATTTGAGGTAAAGATCAGATCCGCTCTTTCAAATGGAAGTGGCGAGAGGAAATTTTGGAACTGCATCTCCTCAGAGGTGCTTATGAATCCCTTTGGATAGTTTTCCACGTTCCATTTACTCGAGAGTGTCAGACGAACAAAAAACCATCCAGCGTGTGGGTAAGCTAGAAAAAACATTGTCATTCGTTCTTGCATGGATCTCCGCTTAACGTCTTGTCGCCTGGAACAGGCCGGGTGTGAAATCCTAGCACCTCTTGGGGTGTGATTGTGAAGGATCACCAAAGCTGAACCACAACAGCTCATTTGATTGGGCAGAAAGTCAAGATGGACACAGTCCGAACGAATGCGAACGAATCGTGGCCAAAGCCTCTGATTATCTGAGTCTCTCCAGTCACATCGCTAGGCCACAAAATTACCTCACAAATTACCCGTGAAATGAATAGGCGGGGTGTGAAATCGCGGCGCCGCTTGGGGTGTGATTAATCGGTCGGTTTCTTTTTTTCTACTTGATTCTGTGGTTCTCCAGAGTTGAACATCAGGATGGACACAGTCCCGGCGCTTTTCATCGAATCGGTGCTTCAAAGTTCTGGATTTGGAGTCCGAACATCGTCAAGACAGCTCTCTGGCCAATGGGGACAACTAGGAGAAATCTACTTTGACCAAGGCGGCACTGTGTATCTGGCATACGCGCCTTCTCCAGATGACCGAAACGAGTGGCGCTTACACTATTCGTTAGAAGGATGGGAGCACATCGAACCAAGGACGCTCAACAAGGAACTGGCAGAGAAGATCTCGAAGACCATAATATCGATTCGGATGTTTATGACAGATGCTATAAATCAACACGGCGACGGGTGGACAAGTATCAGTCCACAGGACGACGAGATAGTACACCTTCTCACGCGTTTGGAAGCCCCAATCCTCAACCTGAACCTCAAATATTACGCACAAGACAGCAGAAGCTACGGAACATGGCAACTAAAATGTGAAGAACTGATAGCTAGGTATTCCCACCTTCTTAGAAAGTTCACATCAGTGGTATTGGACTCCTTCGAGCCTTCTTTTGCAAAGCTCATTCAGGACATGGCTTATTCCGAGAGACTCCAGTCCATTGAAATTAAAAATCTGGTGCCAGCAATCCTCCCTAGGAGCTTCTGGGTGGACTACTTCCTCTCTGACAGGTGTAGAAGACTCAGAGTCACCTTTGAAGACACTGGAGTGGTTCGGGGAATCATCAACCGGTGGAAGAAGATGGACACCTCGAGACTGGCTTTAGGCAAAGGACTCTTAGGAATGAAGTTGTCTCTGGAGGATCTAGAAGATGTCGGCCTGATACCTGACTCGGAGTGGGAGCACAGCCGTATTTCATCCTTCCACCGTATTGACCATCCCGACGACCCAAGCAGCATGATTTACGTCACCTTCTTCAAAGACGGTAGCTCTTGTTTCTGTTTTAATTAAACTTGTAATAAATATGGAAATTGAAGTATCTCGATTTAATCGTTGTGAAGGCATTTTTCACCTTAATTTCTGTCCTTGAAATTGTTTTCGAACCTCATTGCGCTCTTACCGTAATCGCCTTAAATTTTGTCCGTTATGAAGTTCATCGCCTTGTGCTACTAGAAGAGTCAACGACAAGCAGGCGATGCCTATCACTTGTCCCACAGCTTCCACTCGGGACCAGCTTCAGTGTGAAAGATTCGCACCCTTTTAATGTGCTAACGAAGCTGAACTCATCTCCTTCAGTTCGTCCATCAAACCCAAGCGATATGGAACGAGTCCCGGCGTGTTTCATCGAATCGGTGCTGGAATGTTCTGGATATCAAGTCCGCAAAGAATCGGAACAGCTTTCTGGCTCATGGGGACGATTAGGAGAAGTCTACTTCACGAAACATGGCTCTGTGCTTCTCGCTTACGCGCCATCTACAGATGATCGGAACGAGTGGCGCTTATATTATAGCTTGTCTGGATTTGATCACATCAAAACGCGGACGCTCTCCCGGGAGGTCGTGAAGGAGATCTCCAAGACGATACTCTCGATTCAGCTATATGTATCAACTGGTTCAAGTAGAAACGACGAAAACTGGACAAGTATCGGTCCCCAGGACGACAACATAGTTCACCTTCTGACCCGTTTAGATGCACCGTTCAGTTTGCTGGACCTTGACTTGATGATCTTAAGGGTTTACGATAGATTGGATTCCAAATGCGAAGAGTTGGTATCGAGGTATCCCCACCTGGTCAGGACGTTCGCATCAGTGGAATTAGGCTCCTTCCGGCCTTCTTTCGAGCGGCTCATTCAAGATATGACTTCTTCTGGTAGGCTGCGCTCCATAGATATTAAAAAGCAGGTTCCGGCGATCGTCCCCTCCAGTTTCTGGGTGGACTACTTCTTTTCCAAAGGCTGTAAGACACTAAAAGCCAACTTCGAGGACATTGGAGTGGTTCTAGGAGTTATAAACCGGTGGAAGGAAATGGACCCTCAGCATCTGGCTCACAACAAGATCTTCGAACGAATTAAGGCGTCTCCGAAAGATCTGGCAAATGTCGGTTTAGTAGCGATAACGGAAGAGTCAATCCTAAAGAACATTCAAAAGATCACGACTCGTGGTAGCATCGACTCCCTCCATCGCATTAATCATCCCGTCGACCCAAGAAGCATGATTTACGTCGCCTTCTTAGACAACGGTGAGTGCACTCTGCTACTTCATTAAGCCTCCTTCACACTTTATGTTCACGTTTTATTTGTTTATAGAGAATAAAACTAATAGGACCACTTTGTAGCAAGATAGTCTTAGAGAGATACTTTGCGGGACTTGAAACTTTTGACACTCTCATCATAATCACCTTAATTTTTGTCCGTGATGAAGTTCATCGTCTTGTGCTGCTGTAACGGTCAACAACCAACCTTTCGCAACAACTGTGTAAAAGATTCGCACCCTTTTAATGTGTGAACAACGTTGAACTCATCTCCTTCAGTTCGTCCATCAAACCCAAGCGATATGGAACGAGTCCCGGCGTGTTTCATCGAATCGGTGCTTCGAAGTTCTGGATATGGAGTCCGCCAAATATCAGAATACCTTTCTGGCCCATGGGGGCACTTGGGAGAAGTCTACTCCAACAAATGTGGCTCCGTTTTTCTACGTTACGCGCGATCTGCAGTTCACAGGAACGAGTGGCGTTTACATTATGACTTACGTGGCTTTCATCACATCGACACGAGGACGCTTTCCCGGGAGGTCGTAAAGGAGATCTCCAAGAGCATAGGGTCGATTCAGCTATCTGTATCAACTAATCTAAATGACGAAGACTGGACAAGCATCGGTCCCAAGGACGACGACATTGTACGCCTTCTGACGCGTTTAGATGCACCGTTCAGCGTGCTAGGCTTTGACGTGAAGAACTTGAGGGTGTACGATGATTTTGAATCGAAGTGCGAACAGTTGGCATCGAGGTATCCCCAGCTAGTCAGGATGTTCACAACGGTGAAATTGAACTCCTTCCAGCCTCTCTTTGAGCGACTCATCGAGGACACGGTTTCTACTGGGAGGCTGCGATCCATCTCTGTCCAACATGGACTGCCAAAAACCCTTCCCACGAGCTTTTGGGTCGACTACTTCTTCTCCGAAAGCTGCCAGAAGCTTAGCGCCAACTTCGGCCAGGACTTCAAAGTCGAGGGAGTTATAAACCGGTGGAAGAAGATGGACCCTCGGCGACTGGCTCAGAACAAGATCTTCGAAAGTGTTAAGGCGTCTCCAAAAGATCTGGTAAATGTCGGTCTAATAGCGATAACAGAAGAGTCAGTAACTAAGGAGATTCGGGAGCAAATCACGACTCAGGATATTCGGGAGCAAAGGAGGACCAATCGCTTCATTAGTTCATTCCACCGTATCGACCATCCCGTCGACCCAAGAAGCGTGATTTACGTCACCTTCTTCAAAAATGGTGACTGCTCATTGCTGTTTTATTAAACCTTCTTCACACTTTATGTTCACATTTAATTTGTTTATCAAGAATAAAAATGGTAGGACCACTTTTTTGGGGAAACACCGTTTACTCTGTTAATGTGTCCCAAAGACGTTCATAGCGGTGGAATGCCAAAATTACTCCCTACGAGTTTCAGGGTCGACCACAGCCAACTTCCGGGACATCGACCGAGTTCTCCAAGAGCAAGAGTTGTTGGGATAGTTTTCTTCAGTATAGCTTGGATTTGCACTGGATGTGGAAGGCTAGGTTAGTGTTTGATTGCAATGGGACGGAAACAGCAACTCAAGAGTGAGATTTCACACAGTTGTAGGGTAGGAACGGGCCAAAGCGTAGCATTCTTGATCCTAGCGGGCGAAGCTTATCCTCTTCGTTTACGGTGTACCTTTTCTAAGACGTCCCCCCGTTTGCAAAAACACATTACGTGATTTTGGACGTAAACAGTGGCTGTTTGATCAACTCTAAACGTATCCCGTCTTAAATATGTCAGATTGTAGCGATATGTTGATTTTACTACGTTTCCGGTCGGTCCCATTGGTGGGTGTGAAAATCCAGCACTTCTTAGGGTGTGACTGCAGTGCTGAGGACAAAGCGACCTTTTAAGAGGACAGTTCCTATCGCACACACCAAGACGACATGGACACCGTTCCTTCGCTCTTTATCGAGTCCGTGCTTCAAAGATCCGGAAAAGCTGTGCGTTCCAATGCCCTGAAACTCTCTCGCGCTTGGGGACGACTTGCAAAAGCCTTCTGGCAGAATGGAGGCACCCTAGAACTACTTTATGTACCACGTGAACGAAAGGGGCGATTTCGTTATCGGTTGCGTGGATTCGCCCTCAAATCTGAGGTGCTCTCTCTGGAAGTCGCGAAGGATATGTCCAAGACTATGTCATCGATTTCATTCCACGTTTATTCGTTCCGTGAAGACTATGCTTGGAAACAAGTAGGTCCTGACCAAGAGGATGACGTGCTAGAGCTTGTGAAGCGCTTGGACGCTCCAACCAAGGAGCTGGATTTCTCACCTAACCAGATCGATTGCTACAAGGACCTAGTGTCGAACTATTCCCACGTTCTTAGAACCTTTACGTCGGTGAAGAATGTCCCCAATGACCCCGTCTTGAAGCCGCTCTTGGAAGACATGATTTCCACGGGCAGATTACAGTCCATCGACTTCTACGGATACGAGCCAGCGATCCTGCCCGCCAGCTTGCTTCTTGACCACTTCTTCAACGGGAATTGCAGAAGACTCACCCTCGACGTCGAGAGCATCTCAGTGCCAGAGTTAGTCAACCGATGGAAGCAGATGGACCCTCAGGATGCACCCCATGGGAAGATCATCGATTTGAGAGGCGCTGACTCCGACAATTTCCGCGGCATTAAAATGGACTTTTTGCGACTAAATCACCCTCGACCCGCGGTCTTTGATAGGATAAGTAAGAAGTTCCAAGATCTTGGAACCATCGAAACCGTGCAGCGGATTAAGCACCCCGAGACGCGATACGCCAAGGTGCATGTCGTCTCCTTAAGTGTCAGCGACAGCGACTTCCACTACTATTCTATGTTATTCGAGTAGAGCTTTATCTCACGGTTTGATAAATGTTCAAGGATTTTGGCAGATAAAGATTTAAAGGATTCAGTTGACAAGTATAGAAACCTTGCAAACTCTCCCCCTTGTATCAAGCGAAACAAATCGCTTGATGAATGTGGTTTGATAAATCTTCAAGGATTTTGCTAGATAACGTGTTAAGCTAGGATTTTTGAAGCTCATTTGGTTAGGTGGCTGTATTCCATTTATTAGAGCTAGGTCTCACTATAGCAAAGGTGAAGATTGAACACTGTTCACACAAGAAAACATGGCGTAGGAATCTCCAAAACATCAGATTACTGACAGCGTTAAGAACCAGATGACACATGATTTGAGAGAGCTTTTTTGGGCAGGCGGCCAGGTATTCCTGAAATATCAAAAGCAGATGAGAACAAAAACTTCATCGATTTCTTCGAGTTCTCGACTTCTTCGCTCTTGGACGCATTTTTCTCGGGACCCATTGTCAGGTGTGTAAGCCCTTAAATTAGACTCTATGCGAACGCAGGCAAGATTACCTGCTCTATAATGTTGGGTATCAGTAGAGAAACAAGCGAAGCAAGACGCTGGAAAGTGAAATTGTGGTTGTGGCTTCTGATTTCTTTTCTGATTTCCAATTGATTTCTTCGGCACTAACTTCAGTATGTGAAAGGTTCGCACCTCTTAGGTGCGATTGCTCTTTTGGGAACAGAGCACCCTTTCACTAGCACAGTCCATCAAGTAGTCAGTTCTGCTAGGGCGAAATGGACAACGTTCCTGCGTCCTTCATCGAGTCCGTTCTCCGAGCATCTGGATTCATTGCTCGTCTCGACGCATTGGAACTCTATCGCGCTTGGGGACGAATAGCGAAAGACTACTGGCCGGGAGGCGTCGTTCGTGTCACTTACGTGCCATATGGACCAAAGGAGTCGCGTTTGCATTATCAGATAGATGGATGGCCGCACATCGAAACGAGGACGCTCTCCCGGGAAGTGGCGAATGAGATATCGAAGACTGTCACGTCGATTCTGTTCACCATAAGCAAGGAACGATTTCTACCTGATGGCTGGAACACTGTAGCTCCGGATAACAAAGAAGTACTGGAGCTTTTAATGCGCCTGGATGCCCCGGATAAGAGGCTGGATCTGTCATCTGCCTTAAGAGGCTGGATCTGTCAAGATATGGCTAGGTATTCCAATCTGCTTAGAACATTTACATCGCTAACGAATGTACCCAATGTGCGCGCTATCACACCGTTCTTGGAAGGCATGGCTTCTACGGGAAGGCTACAGTCCATCAGCTTCTCCGGCTTTGTGCCATCGGGACTGTCCACCACCTTCTTAGTGAACTACTTCTTCTCTGCTAGCTGCCGAAGACTGTCCCTAACCGTAAAGAATTTCCCAATTCGTGACTATATCAATCGCTGGGAGATGATGGACCCTCAAGCTCTACCTTGCGACAAGGTCATCGACGTGACTGACGGAACCGAAGATCTGTTGTTCAACATTGACACGCTTGAAGTGGGACAAGATGACCCCGAGCTTCTTGAGAAGATCAGTAGGAAGCTCATAAACAACGGATCCATCTTATCTATTCATCGCATTGACCATTCCGTCGCCCGAAACGCCAAAGTGTACGTCGTTTTCTTTAGACATGTATGTTATATCGTGTTCGATTAAAAATTAATACCTCTTTAAATTGTTTTCCCTCCATAAAGTCAACCGTGTAAGTAGCCCCTATCAGGGTGTCATGCATGCAGCAAACCACAGATTACTGGGACTACAGAAGGCACTTGGCGTTCACACGAGAGCATCAGTTAAAACTCAGTTGCGACGCTGAATGTGAAAGCTTCACACCACTTTTAACATCTGAACAATGCTTACAAGGAAACGGTAAGGAAACGTGCATCAATCTGTGCAAAATATGTGCAACAAGTGCAATAGGAGGATGAATCCGATGTATTGCAGTCTGAGAACAGAGTTCTTAAACTTTTATTTTCTCTGTTTAAGAACGGCCAATTCTAAAAGAAATAACTATAACTAAAAGAAAAGTTTAAGAACTCTGTTCTCAAACTGTAGTACAGAGTTGTCAATGTATGAGTTGTCCTGGTATGGTTTAAAACATGTTAAACTGGAATACATTGAAAATATGTATTGGTGCGAAAATGTAAGGTTTAATATTGTGATGCAAGGTTTCATACAATAGTCCCCGCGACGGTTTGAATTGTGTAAAACTGCGTATCGCTTTTGTGTTAAATCAAGTATCACTTTTTTATGTATATATAAGCTGATCACGGAACAGATCATTCAAAACCTCTCTCTGACGGGTCGAATATGGCCGTCTTGTGCAGCGTGACTTTGAACCTCAGGCTTCCGCGTTGATTCGCCATTACCGTTTCCGATATCCCATTCTAGTCCACTTGTAGAGTAATTAGCGCAGCTCCCACAACCGCTGTTTCTGTCCTGTTCCAGAACAGTTCCTTGCGCAATGTAACCGTAGTCCTCAGGCTCTCGCGTCGCTCTGCTTGCAAAACTGATATCATAATGCGATGTGTCAAACAATAATGGCCTTTGCAGAATGAACCTCAAACTCTACTCATGTACTCCTTCCTCCTGCTGTAGCCAACGGCTTCTATTTCTCGCCGTGCTATTGGCCTTTGTCCCCCTTAGGCATGCCGCACTCTCGTCGATGACCTACGTGCCCATGGGCAACAGGACGACGCTGTACAGGCCCGGAGCCGAGCCTATAATGCATCTGGACGAGCTCACCTTCAGGGATACAGTACTCGGCCAAGACCACGCCTTCCTTGTGCAGTTCTACGCTGATTGGTAAGTGGGAGTGCTCGAGTAGAAGAAAAAGTGACACCGATACCGTTCGTGGTTAAAGATCCCTGCCCTCTCCGTCTATACCTTGTGCCTCCTTCTCCAGCCATGTTGACGTCTTTAAGATGGTGGCTACAATTAGTTTATAATTAGTGTCCGGGCTAGGGATGCAACCGGTTTCGGTTTACCGGCTTTTTTTTCTATTCCGGTTGCATAGGAAGGTGGTGATGACGAGCTGTCACTGA
>KN173327.1:0-34224 GCA_000757755.1 Steinernema glaseri
GGTACGGGTCCCGCTGATTTCGGGACCCGTGCCATCACTGTTGCGGTGTTGCTCTTTGCCACGAGAACGAATGTTTCGCGCATGACATTCTTATACCACCGTTTAAGGCAAGAGATTTCTACATTCCTTCCATTTTCAGCCTCGACGATTCGTCGTTCGTTTCTGTCGCCATGAGTGATAGCGATTGCGCCTGGGGTGAGTTGTTTGATTCATTAGTTTCCAACATTAAAAGCCGTAGTGCTGGATGTAATTCTAATTGTTTTTTTCCCAGTACAAAAGGCCTGTCAGTAGGGCGGCTATACTTTCGGTCCCACTTCTGTTCTATGCTGAACTCTTTCCATCGCGAACCTGACAGCAAGCCCGCAATTATACCACCAAGGCAAATGATGAGTCATACCTCACCATAAGCGATTTAGATGATGACGACTACGAGGTCGATATCAAGACCGTAAAAGAGAAGAAGGCCGAAATGCTCATCGAGGACGAAGCGCCGAAACAGCCCGAGTTCCACGTCCCGAAGCCACAGCCGTCCAAGGAGAAGCCTTCTTATATGAAGAAGACCGCCACCTATCTTCCGAAGTTCGACGACCGAGAGCTTACCGCCCAGGAGAAGGAAGAGCTGCAGAAGAAGTCTGACATGATGGCCGGTATGGACTTGTGCGGCGTCAGTATCCAGGGATCTGAATTGGACAACCTTGAAACCATCGTGGAGTTCCGGGAGTACGCAAAGAAGTTGGGAGAGCCTCTGACTTCCAGGTCGAAGAGCAAGCACTACGTGGACTTTGTCACGACCCTCATGACTGTTGTGACCCACAACCGTAAGTTCAAGCCAATTCAGAAACGTTTTTATTGTTCGCTTCAGTTGATGCTGCGCAACTTCGTCAGGTAGCTAACAGCATGAAGACATTGGCCGATGCCAAAACTGCCGAAGAGAAGGTGAGGTCCCCGTTTCCGTAGCTTACTTTACAGCTTTGCTTCAGAATAACAAGAAGGGCGCCAGCAAGCCATCAATCAAGAGCGCGGGTAGCAAGAGTTCTGGACAGGCCGCCAAGAGCAAAAAGACTTTTGACGACGACGCCGTCTACGACGAATACGACGACTTCATGTGATCGTATTGTGAGAGGCCTTCCTTTGTTGATTTATGGAATTTGTGGTTACGGATAAAGCTGAAACTTTTCTCAGCTTTTTTCTCTCAGCTCCAGTGATCCACCCAAGACTTCTTCAGTAAGTTCTGTCCCTCAAACTATCAGTTTTATGATCCGTCGCTGAGGCCATTTAGACCCTATGGGAATCACTTTGTCGCCGGGGTTAATACCGTGTTCGGGTAATTGGTTTGCGTGCTTTGTCGACCTCTGCGCGGAGTTCGGATTGCTCATGTTGTGTCGCGCGCGCCATTGTACGGTATGAATGGCGACGTGTTGCCAGTAATTATGGCATCAAATTCGCACGGCTTGGAGTGTGGGCGACCTCGATTTCGGGAGAGCGGAAAGACTTTATGTACACGACTGTTCGTAATAATATATAGCTCTGGGAAATGTACAGTAACAAATCACGGGGGTCAACAACGAAGGGGGGCTACCCTGTTTCTCACTGGCAACTGTGGCGAAGAAGATCAGATCCTAGCAGCTCGAAGGAGCCTCACACGCTCAGACGATGTCCGACGGCACTATGCTACCGTACATCTCGGAGTAGATCTGCGACTGGGAGCAGTCGCTGGTGGCGGGGTCGCGCATCGGAAGCGCCGACTTGAGGCGATTCCAGAAGATGTCGCTGCCCAGGGGTATACTCTCCGTGATCATGATGTGGTCGTTCTTGCGCAGGATCTGGCCGAGATCCGGGTCCAACTGGTTGGCGTCGACGTCTTTGCACACTACCGTAATCAGCTTCTTGTTTTTGGACTTGGCGAAGTACTGTAGGGACGTCTTGATCTGGAGGGTGATCCACTCGTTCTCGAGGAAGTGCTTAGTGAGCACGAGGATCAGCGACTGGCTCTGGTCCACTTGGCGCAGGAGGTCGTCCGAGATCGAGTGGAAGCGGCTACTGTAGGCCGAGGGCGCGTCGCGGTGCAGAAGGCAGAGGATCATCTGTTCCTCCTCTTCGAGACGTCTGCAATGGGTTACGGTAGGGGACTGTAGAGAAGGGAGCTGGGCTTACCTGCAGATCTTGTCGATGACCATCTTCTCGTCCTTGCGGGAGTAGGCGACGAAGGCGTCGTAGTGGATGAGCGGAGGCAAGGGGGAGCAGCCCGGGGTCGTCGAGGAGCAGTTCAGCGAGGGAGTCGCCTTCTTGTAGCGCCGTTGTGAGTAGGCGGCGTGCGTCTTGCGGAACAGAGCCACGACCAGAGCCACCGTAGCTAGCGAGATGAGGAGCGCCACCACGACCAGCGAGCTCATCAGAAGCGAGTTCTCCGTGGGGTTTTGGCCGAAGATGCCGCTGGCTTGGGGCACGCAGAAGGAGCGGTTTCCCTCGACGACGAACTGGAGCATGGGCATGGTGAAGATGTCGGGGCCCTGGTTCGGGGGGAACGCCGTCAGCGTGGTGGTGTCGTTCTCGCGGAAGGCTCGCGTCACGTTCTCCACGCAGAAGATGGCGTCGACGTCGACGACGCGCTCCGAGTTCTCCGGGAGCCAGCTTTGCATGAGGAAGCGATCGGAGCAGTCACAGCGGAAGGGATTCTTGCCTAGGGAGACCGAAGAAAGCCGTCCCGAGGCCATGCCCACCAGGGGCTTAGGCAGATCCTCCAGCTGGTTCCCGTTGAGCGAGAGCACCTGGAGGTTGGGTAGGGAGGCGGCCAGCTCGGGCTCGAAGGCCCGAAGCCGGTTGTCGTTGAGGAAGAGGTAGGCGATCTTGGCCGTCTTGACCAGTTCGCTGCCGTTAAGCGTAGAGATTCGGTTTTTGGAGAGATCTAGCAGCTGGAGCGAGGGGAGCCCACTGAAGGCCTTCGGCTCCACAGTCTCCACGTTGCTGGCGTTGATGTGCAAGTGGAGGAGCCGCGAACGGCCGAAGAAGTCGCCCGACTTGATCACCGGCAGCTCGAGGCGTTCCAAGTAGACGTGTGTGGCGAACATAGGCAGGTCCCGGGGGGTGAAGGAGCGCGCGGCAGAGCCGTTGAGCGCGGAGCAGTGGACGACGTTCGTCTCGAAGGAGGCGTCGTGGAAGCAGGAGCATCCTTGGGGACAGATGGACTTGCAGTCGCAGTTACCGTACTGACAACAGATGCACTCCGGCTCACACATCTGCTCGTAGCCGCAGAGGAGCTGCTTCCGCTCGACGTCGGCCAGCGAGACGCGCTGCTCGCTTTGGAGTTGGAGCTGGCAGAAGGTCGTCTCCGGCTCCACGATGCGGACCAGCTGCCGCGCCTTCGACTTCGGCTTCTTGATCCAGTCGAGGTCGCAGCTGCAGTCCAGGGGGTTCTCGGCCACAAGAAGGGCCATCTGAGGCGTCTGCTCGAGCTCGACGGTGAACATGGACTCCTTGAGGGTCTTCAACTGGTTGAAGCGGAGGTCGAGGGCGCGGAGATGAGACGAGAAGCGGAAGACGTGGTCGGCGAGCACGGAGATGGCGTTCCGACTCACGTTCAGTGTCTCCAGGCTCCTTGGAAGCTGGTCAGCCGCCAGGGACATGATCCTGTTGAACTGAAGCTCCACCTCGCGGACTTTAGAGCTCTCGGCCGAGCCTATCAGCGTGATGAGATTGTGGTCGAGGACGAGATGCCGAAGAGTGGAAGGGAACTCTCGCCACTCGAGGATCTCCACGGCGTTGGAACTGGCGTTAAGGAGGTCCAGTTCGGAGAGCTCGGTGAGCGAGCCATTAAACTTGGAGACGAAGTTCTCCGAGAGGTCGAGGTGCCTCAGCCGGGGACACTTGGAGAAAGCGTCCGCGTTGATCTCGTCGATGCGGTTGTGGCGGAGGACGAGCGTCTCCAGATGAGGACAGTCGGCGAAGACGAAGGAGTCGACGCGCTGGAGCCGGTTCTCCGACAGGTCCACGGAACGTAGGTGCGGCATCTTGCTCAGGACGAACTTGTACGCCTTGGTGATGTGGTTCCGAGCGAAGTTCAGATGCTTGGCCCGGCTCAGCTTCCCTATGGCGACGGGGATCTCCTGGAGCGCGTTCTTGGAGGCGTCGAAGACGACGAGGCTTCGGCCGATCTCGTTGAAGACGCCGATGTCCACGTGGACGATCTCATTCCCTGCCACCTTGAGCTCCTCGAGCTGCTCGAGTCCGGCGAACGTCTCGTCGGCGATGTTCTTCAGCTGATTGCCGGAGATGTCGAGCTGCAAAGACGCGGGATTAGATGACAGGGAGATGAAGGCGATTGGGTAGTGGAGCGCGAAACGGATGCGCAACAATCCGATCGATTCGTTCACGGCCCAGCGGAGACAGTTCGCTTTGCGGTGGAAATGGCCTAATTAGGGATTTTGGGCGCCGAGGGTGACTCCTTTGTGCTTACGTAACTCAAAGGAGATGCGGAAGGTGTGCGCGGGTTTTTGTTAGCGATGGGTGTCCGCGGTACGGTATGGATATGCGGTGAGGGGCAAACAGTTTTTTAAACGTGTGAAGGAGCTCTTATAAGAAAAAAAAAGAAAAGAAAAGGAACATAGGCATACTGAGGTACCGTAGATTTCAAAAGAAAAAGTTTCCGGAAAAAGGTAATCCACATTTTTAGAGTAGTTTTTAGTTTCAGTAGTCATTAACGTTCTTCCCATAGGAGACATTCAGTAGATATTACTTTAGGTTAATTAAAACCTCCACTTATACCTATCTGGCTTGGCTGGGCAATCTGGAAAAAATCAAGGGATTTGGAGCGTCGATGAGCTCTTATCTGTCCAAGAATCTGCGTCAATTCTGTATCATATTGTTCTCAATAAATTTCTATGATATTTTTAGAACTTTCAGGGTCGGAAACTCGAAAGAAGAAGCTCGTCTTTTTAGGATCATAAGCTTCTATGTCCATTTTAGAAAGCATAGAGTGTCGACGTCCATTTTAGATCCTAGATCCCCAAAAATCAATTAATTATTTCAATCCCGACCTCTTGCATCTCTCCCAATTACCTCGACCCCGATCCCGACCATCTTCTTCCACAAGGCTGCAGAACCCTCTGAAGAAATTCCAATTGCTTGCGATCTCCTCGTCAATCCTCTCGGAATGACTCCCGCGGACAAACTGTCTCAAAAACGTCCTCTCCGAGGCCGATTCGTTAATTAAAACAATGAAAACGTTCATTTTTCATCTCTCCTTTTATTGCCGTGTTCCGCCGCCAGCCCAAGAAGGTCACACGCAGCAGAAGGAGCCGGCGATTGTAGGCCCTAAACAGCGCGGGGCATCCTCTTCTGCTTGTTTTATGGTCCATCAACATATCGCTGTTTGTTTTGCCCCACGCGCGCGCGCATTTTCCCATTTTTCGCACATTTTGATTACCATTCGATTAGCAGTTTCGCGCGTGTGCCTCCCTTAAAAGCGCATCGCGGCGCACCTTGCCCCTCGACTTCGTACAATGCGAAGAAGGCGTTGGGTAATAGGTCGCCGGCGGCCGCGCGCCACAATTACGACGATGTTTGCCCTATTAGGGCTGCGCAGCATTCCATAGGGCGAAGTCAACTGAATTTCGCGGCTATTGTGCGCCGCTGGAGCGGAGCGAAATCGCAAGAAGTGGACTAAGACGGCGACTAACAGACCAACCTTTTGCAGCCGAGTGAAATTGCGAAAGGCGCGCGGCTGGAGCGCCTGGATCCGGTTCCCAGCCACGTTGAGCTCCTTGAGCGCCCCTGTGGAGCGCTCGAAGACGTTGAACGGGATGGAGGGGAAGCGGTTGGCCGAGAGGTCCAGGGTTTCTAGTTGAGAGCTGGCCAGCGAGAAGGGGGTGCTCAGGTCGATGGCGTTCCCGCTCACGTTGAGCTTCTTGAGCGACGCGAGGTTCGCTACCGTAGCCGAGATGAGCGTGAGCTGGTTGTTGGCCAGGTTCAGGTTCGAGATGCCTTCTGCAGAGGGGGATGAGGATGAGTCAGCAAGGGGGGATTGTTTACCGGGAATGCGTCCCACCACGGCCAACCGGTTGTCGTTGAGGTCGAGGTGCTGGAGCTGCGAGCTCCGGGCGAACGCGTGGTTGTCGAGCCGCGAGATGGCATTTCCGGCCAAGTAGAGTTGTCGTAGGGAGGGGAACGACCACAGGTCGCGCTCCTCGATGGCGCCTACGCGGTTTCCGGAGAGGTCGGCACTGAGGAGGACGTCCAGGTTGCATTTGGAGGCGATGCCAAGGTTTGCGGAGTCGATGAGGTTGTGGGAAACGTTGAGGATCTGAAGATGGACCGAGGGTTGTGATCAGAATCAGAAAACCGAAAAGAAAAAAAAACAAAAAAAAAAGAAAAACGGAGTAATTCCCATTGAATGGACGAAGCTTACTTTTACTTTTGTGTAATAGAAATTAGTGTAAAGCCTGGCTAAATACTAACATCAGAATTAGGCAAATTTGGGTATCTAAGCCACCCAAAAAATCTGGAGATGGACCAAGGGTTGTAAATAAAATTAATTGATCAGAATGGAGTAATTCTCATTGAAAGCTTACCCTTATTTTTTCAGAATAGAGATTAACGTAAAAGCCTGGCTAAATACAAATACCAAAATTAGGCAAATGTGGGTATATAAGCCATCTAGAAAATGCCTGCCTTTCCCATCATATATTACCTGCCAACTTCGGACCAAATTGGCCCCGGCCACTTCCAGAAGACTTCACCCTGAAGTCTTAATTTCCTCCCAACATGAAAGCTGAATCCCAAATGCAACCTGGGCGCCCGAGCACTTTGGTTTTCCGGTCGATAACCCACGCGTAGCCGAGAACCTTTCTAATTATTCGTGTGGCCCCTAATAAGCCGTCCCGATTTTGCGCTTGACGAACGCAGGTTCGCGGATAATTGTTGTTTGGCGGGCGCGCGCGCGACCCACCGAGACGTTATATAATGAAAGAGGCGCTCTTTGGCGCAGTGGACAGCTGCCGGAGGGCGCCAGATGGCGAACTCACCTGTAGATTGCGGAGGTCGCAGAGGGCCGCCTCGGGAAAGCCGTCAAGTTGCGAGTCGACGACGCTGAGCTGCTCGAGTTTGGGAACGTGCCGGAAGGCTCCTTCTGAGAAGCGGATTCCTCGGGTGGAGTCGAGGTGGAGGGCTCGGAGTGTGGAGAGGCCCTCAAGGGAGCGGGGGGCGAGGCCTCCTTCAAGGCGACAGTTCTGAAAGGGTCGAGTATTGGGTGAGCTAGGGAATTAGCAGCAGCTGAAGAAGTAAAAGGAGAGAGCACAGATCTTTTAAGGATAAAATAAAGCCAGCAAAATGATAAATGGGGCAAGAAAAATTGGTTACTGTAGCCTTTCTTAACCTTGATGTTCAGGGTTAAATCTATAGCTTAGGGCGTCTATATGTAGGTTAGATGTATCCACAGATCAGTAGCCGCATGCATTCAGCTTTTCGGCTCACTTTCGACCTTTTCTGACAGCAAATAACTGTCATTCCATCTGACCTTTCTTTTTTCAGCCATGTTTACCCCACGGCTACGTATTTTCTTTGTATTCACAGTAAATACTTAAGTCACCCTGTATTTGCATAATAGTCGTGTTTGGACGCGATCGGTAATCCTATTAGGGATGAGAGCGCGAATGGGGAAGTGATCGTGTGAATGAGCAGCCATAAAGAGGAACGCCGCCGCCGTAATCTGCTTCGCGAGGGAGTGCGAGGATCTCCGTGGTGCGAACCGTGATTCCCCGAAGCAAAAGAGGCGCCAAAAGCCTGTCAGTGATAGCCTACCTTGATGCGGATCTCGGCGAGGGAGGAGAACTCGCGGAGGGCGCCGTTCGGGAGCGGAGAAGGCGCGTCGGAGTCGGCGCATTCCACCGAGAGCGACTTGGTGATGTTGGCGGGGAAGGAGGCAAAGGCTTCGGATGGGATCTCCTGCCACCTGCAGGAGATAAGGAGTCGGTTGGCTTCGATGTCCGGCACGCAGTGGCATCTGAAAGAGGACTGGTTTGGGCGAAGTTCTCTAAGGGTCTCTGAAGTGGGCTAATAGGGAACGCAAACGAATGTTTTGAAATTTCGATGGAATTCTGGCTTTAGTTGATCTTAGCTTTCTTGCTCTGGGGAAAGATCTTCCCTGGGCTTAAACTATGTCAACGAAATCCCCACTGAAGCCTCCGTTTTGGAATTTCCAAAGAACTGGTTCCCGCGAATCGATGGAACGTGAACTGCACTACAGATCTACGGGGTATATCGTCGTTCCGAGTCAAAGACTCGAAACAAAGTGAAAACGACTAAAAACCAACCGTTTAGGACAGGAACTTCTGAACAGCTGGTTGCTGTATCCGCTGACAGGAGCGCTGAAGAGCGCCAACAGGACGAGGAGAAGTAGGACGACGAGCGTGGAATCCATGGTACCCGTAGGGGGAGCTTGCGATCAGCCAGAAGGAGACTAGAAGGCCGACGGGGAGCGATGCCGGTTGAGGCGCATTAATGTCCACTGCAATCACCGCGTTTTTTCAGCTCACGTTGCATTACAATAATTGAGATGAAGGGCGAACAGGTTCCACGGGGGCTGTAAGTGGACGACGCGACGGACGCGGTGAGTCACTCCCGGACAGGGGGGAGATCGTAAAAAGTGCGAGATACAGCGCCTGGGGCCACAGGCGACCCCTAAATCGTCGACACGATCGCGCTGCCGACCGCGACCCACAGATTGTAACTGTTGTGGGTGCGCGAGAGGCGACCCGCGCGCCATCTCCATTAGAGGTGTGGTCCTCCTCGGAGGGGCGGGGCCTGGAGAGGTGCGCCACCGCCATACACGGACTCTTGGGGGCACGTTTTGGAAGTGGCGACAAGCCGAGGAGGACAAAGGCCGCCGCCGCAGAAGACCGGACACCTGATAAGCTGATCGGCCTTGTTCTGGTCGATGTTATCGCGAGCGCGCGCAGATGTATTAATTCCGGTCATTAGAGAAGGAGCAACAGCGGCTACAAGATGGCGGTGGGAAATCGGAGAAGGGGGACACGGGCACGGGATTACAGTGGCTTTTCGGACGACACCGGTCGTCGTTGGATAAACACGGGCAGGAGGTGATGGCGCTAGTGGTCGGCGTGGATTCGAGGAGCGCGTGGAAATGTGTCAAGAGAGCTCTCGGAGCTGCAAAGAGACCGCCAGGTGTAGAAGCGCGTGAATCGATCCGATCTGGTGGGATTGTTGATGAAATGATCACGGCCAGGCTGAGTCACAAGCGCCGACAAAAGGCGTTTGGCTTCGGAGAGCGAACGTAACACATGCGAGTTAAGATTTTGAGAGGTTTTAAGGTAGGTCACGTTTTAAGATGGGTTTTAACTACTTTTTAAGAGCTTTTCGAGCTATGGTTTATCGAAAGGATCGGCTTTTTCGTTATCTGAACTTTGATGCAACAAACGATAAAAACTTTGCTAAATCGAGCTTACTGTAACCCAAGAAAATGGTCATATTAGGTTCCTCGGATCTCAGTATGACCCTAAGACGTGATCTTTTGGATTGTATTACATCTCAATTTGAAGGAGGATGAGCACGGGTGATTTTACGATTTTTAATGGATCCCTTCGCTGTATCTCTGGGGTGAACAAGCTTCAGGAAAGGCCATAAGTTACGATGTATAAGGACCTATCAAAACATGCATTTTGCGAAGCCTTTTTAAAAGCCTAAAAATGTCATATTAGGTGCCTCGGATCTTAATACGGCCAACGGTATGATTTTCTGGCTTTTATTAGATCTTAGCTTGAGGAAGAATGAGCATGGGTGGTTTTATGACTTTTAGTGGATCTTTGGGGTGAACAGGCTTGAGGAAAGTCATGCCGATGGTCATAAATTACGATGCACAAAGACCCGTCAAAACATCTATTTTACGAAGCCTCTTTTCAAGCATAAGAACGTAAGGTAATCCATCCTACTCTCCTCTTCAGGTTCACAAAGTTCACAACCTGCAAATCATCTACATAAACACCCTACACGAACATGGGAACCCTGCCTTACCCACGCCACTAGCCACTCCACCACTCTCTTCGCACCCCGCGCCCCCTTTAATCCTCCGTCAGGTGCTCGGTAGTGAGAAACGCGCAACATTACAAAATTGAAATCGGAGAGGATAATCCCAAGCCGCGGCCGTAATGGAGAAGTAATAAGCGAGATGAGTCAGCGCTACTAGGGCAACGGCTCGTCCGTCTTCTCGTCCTCCTCCTCCTCCTGGCTCGCTATGTGTTTATAAGTGAGCGATGTCGGCTGACGGCACGACACAATAAACAACGCCGTTCTCCGAGAGATAAACTGTGGCTGCGAAGCCAAGTGCTAATGGAGTGTCGATGACAGGGACTCGGGTCGCCACAAAAGCCACAAGGAGGAGGGGGTGAATAATTCAGCGACCTGTGGAGCGGAGTTAATTATTTAGCTACTTGTCTAGTGGCTCTGGGAAGAGAGACAAAGAAGGTGCTTGAAACAGCGTTCCGATGGCACCTTCTTGGATCAAAGGATCGGAGGTGCGAACGAGAGATTTCCGTTTCAGAGGGCATGGGGAAACGCGGCTTTTCCCAGCGGAGAAGGGTTGTGAAGCGCGCATGGCTACGGGAGTGATAAGTAGGACACTAGTTGAAAGGACCCATTAGAGGAGATCTGCCAAGAAGGTGTACTTGAAGAGAATGGAGAGGCCTTTTGGCACCCCTCAGCGAGGCTTTCATTAATTATAGGTGATCACAAGGTGTGATTTGAAGAAATTGAGCTACATTTTTTTATCTACACTAGGAATTTCTGAGAAGATTTGTGGCTTTGAAAAGAAGCTTGATTTTGAGAAGCTTTAAGAAGCTCGATTTTCTAATCCACACTAGGCTACGAGACAAGAAGATAACGATAAGAAATGATCAAGAATATCCCTGTACCAGTTATGCCGATATACCATATCCAATAGCCTTTTGTCTCCCAACTACGCTCTGTCACAAGCCTCACTCCCTTTACAATCCTTGGTTCTGGGGCCTGCGCTCCTCTTCCTTGCCCCGGGCAACGCAACCCTTTGAATAGGCCGCCACCGCTCGGATCCAGAGGGAACGTGGGTAGTAACGGAGAGCTACAGAAACAAACCTTAAGGCTCGAACGCCTCGATAAGCAGCAGAAGCTTTGTAAAGTGGTAAAAAAGTTTTTTTTTAAGTTTTCGATGTCATGGTGGGTAAAAATCGCTTAGAAAATGGGCCAGGATCCATGTTGGCCAATGGGTCAGGATGGTCCAGGATCCATGTTTGAAAAGCCGAAATAGATTGTCCCAAATGAATAAAGTTCCGAGCGAAATTTATCAAGCACGCGTCAATAATGCACCCAACAATGCAACTTATATTCAAAATCGGACCGCAATCCATCTCTGAGCAGATCAGCCGCGACCGGCGCTGTCAGGGCGCGCTGTTGTCGCCGGCTACTTGGCGTGCGCGGGGTCAAGACCAGCAGCTCGGAAATTGGGGGTTCCGATCGCGTGATGGGCGAAGTCGCCAGTCGACTTCTCAAAACAGCGCCGCTTCCAGCAGGGCGCAGTGAGTCACGGCAAGGAAAGTGCGAACGGGGGGGTGCTTGACGAAGTGAGGCAATTTGTCATTTAGCGACCGCCACGGGGGGTGCGCGAAGGTGATCCATTTTCTTTGTGCCTCCGTTCCCTTGTGCGCCGGGGATATAATAGACGAAACGGTTCGGCGGAGCGGTCGCGAATGGAGAAGAAGGCAGGCGGGAGTGGGCAAAAACGTGCGAAGCGACGGTTAATGGGGGTGTTCCAGCGGTGCGCTCGAGGATAACGGTCCAAGCGGACTTGGTCTCTGATTGGAATTAGCAGAGGGCGACGGGGAACTGTCCGATCGAATGGGGATCATGGCGACGTTCCGTGACCGGGTCGAATGGAGTTGTGTTCGTTATAAGGATCGTCAGGCGCGGGATGAGATCTTATGGTGCAGCAGAGATGACCACCCTATATCAAAGGGATAAAGCCCCCAAGCCTACGGAAGCGTTGGTCGTTCGCACCGGGCCTCCTTTGATCGCCTATCGGCGGCGATCCCATTAAATCCGCAAGTGCCAAGAAGCCACTTGTGGATTTAGTGCCTTTTATCGTCCAGGAACAAAGGAATTCGCACTCCTTAGGCCGACGGTAGCCTCAAAGGGAGGGGAGGTGCGAACGAGATATTTGCGTTACGGAAGGCATGGGCAAGCGGGGCTTTTCCCAGAGGAGAAGGGTTGTGAAGCGCGTCTATCCTGTTTTAACGTGCATTAAGTGTTTATACAGTAACCACCCAGGACAGAAAGAATACAAAGAGGCTTTTGGACATGGTGCTACTGGAAGTCACTCATGTCTCGGTATGGATTCAGATGACTTCCAAGTAGCTGTTCTAAGCGTATTATTAACAGGGCAAATTATGACCAGTTTTGACCTGTCACATTCTGTCCATATTCGCAGAATCCATCAGGACCCCACATTTTTGGAATAGCCAACCTGATCAGATCACTTAAGAGCTATTTCTGAGTTTTAAGATGCCCTCACACGCTCTAATCCCCTAAACCCAATAAACTCGATCTTCTTAATACCCAGAAAAGCTTTCAGAAAAACCCTCAAAAACGAGAATCTCTCTGCCATATTCTCCACCATTTTAGCATCCTAGTAAAACGTACAAGAGCTATTCCCTCACCATCCCTCCATCTCCTCCTTCCTCCAAAGAAGTGACTAAGCTTCTCATCCTCTTCTCAGAACATGTAAAACGGGCCCTAATCCCCTCCACAACCTGCTGCTCTCTGAACGCTTCTTGTCCGCACCACTCAAGAGCATCCTTCGCTCAGCACACCGCCTTTAAAGGAACCGTTAGAAGAAGAGCCTCTGATCGCATGAGCCTTAACCAGATCAGGACCTTTTTGTCATCTCAAGCCCTAAAAAACCAAAAACCCGTCGGCAACCTTCAGGCGGGCACGCGCGGTCGTTTCTCAAATTCACGACGAAAACAGATCGTAAAAAACGGGCGATAAAACGGTCGAACTCCGAAACGTTCTCATTAGTGCTAAGATTGTGGGCGCGGCGACAGTAACGTGGGAACGTGGTCGTCGTGGAATCCGCGTGACTCACTCCGAAAAAGCGCAATTAATGCGGAGCGCAGCGGACTGGAAGTAATGCCGAAGGGGAAAAAGCGCGCAATTAGTGGCGGTAATTCGCTTTGACGCCGATGAATCCCGGCCGAGTAATTCGACGTGATTAATTAGGGTGGTCCTAGTCAAAGGGGGACCTCCTCGACGCAACGGACTGTCGCGATGCCGCCAGGCTGACCTTGTGCGGCGACCGGCTTCCGAAACGGCACTGATTGATTTGTGGAGGCTGGGTTCCGCAAAAACCGTCTAAACGACTCATTATCGTGTCAGGAGTGGACGAGGCATTAGGCACAACTGACGCGGCGGGAGTCGCGGAGAAATCGCGAAATTCGCCCCGAGGGACGACAAAAAAGGGAGAAGAGGGAAGGGGACAGTGATTTCGAATGATGACTCCATAGGAGCGGAAAATACCATATTAACCGCAGATTTTTTCGTCCTAAGGTTTCGAATGTTCGATAGAGGGAAAGCTAAGGACGCGCAGGCGCTGCGCGATGTTGTAACGAGTAACAGGAGAGGCGATAGGAGGACAGTTGGACACCTGGAAGTGGCCCGGCGGCGAGAGGAAAGGACGCTGGAGGTCATTTGGGAGTCGATTGGGAGTCAGCGGGCGAGGGAGGGGTGGTTGGACAACGGACGGGCAGGAAGAGATGATTTATGGGATGGGGAACTGTGGGAAACGGCCGCGACGGGCTGCTTTCCGGAAATCGGGAAGGTGGGAGATCTGGAGGGCCGCTTCATGGACAGATCTGCATAGGAAAAAATGGCTAGATCTAGGGGTACAGAGAAACTAAGTTTCTCCTTTGTTTTCTTGAGGCTAATTGACCACAAAGGGACCGAAAAAATACGATCCAAATAATTACAGATAAAAAAGGCCTCTGTGAATACCTCAAAACATGTTTACAGCCCATAATCGTATCGTATCTTCCTGCTATTCCCAAGGGACAGCTCTGAGAGAATAATAATTTTAATTGAAATTAATTGACAAATTATCGAACATTTAGGCGCGAATTCAATAAACTCTTAAGAAGCTCTTGAAAACCTGAGTCGCGAACATTGTTCATGACCAATGGCTACCCAAGTGGCCCTTGGATACTTCAGCGAAATCCAATGGACGCGGACGCTCATTCCGAACGGCCAAGTCCGCGAAAGACACACCCCATTTGGACCATAAAACTCATAAAACGGCTTCTCAAAACATGTTTACGACGTTTCCCAATTTCCTCGTTTTGGACGGAACGGAGAGGAGAACTTAAGCTATGAGGACTCCGCTGCCTGGCCAGCTTGCACTATTCGATATTTACAGGGTGCGCCAAAAGTAATGCTAATGCTAAAAAAATACCGGAAAAACTCCTTGTTAAACATAATTCTCACTTTTCGTCACTTTATTCCTTAACTTAAGGAGTTTTTAACCCTTTTTTGACCATTTTGAGTGATTTTACCAGTTTGCGTTATTCAATATTTATATTGCTAATTTCAGCTTTACTTTACTACGTCAGATCGGCAAGTTTTGATCTCTAAAGTGTAGTTTTGACTCACCAGAGATGATCCTTTCGGTCAAGGAGGTTTCTAGGTGCGTGGGAATATGGGTCAAACTGTTCTTTTTAACGCTCTTTTTGAACGTTTCGCTTTACCGACCAGAGACGATTCTGTACATTTTGCCTACTTGGACCTGTATCCCTTCTTTGCCCCTTCCAGTGCGACCATGCCCCATAGACGGATGTTCCCCAAGCATCCCCTACTTCACGATCGAGAGTTCGAGAACCCGCCAAAGTCCTCCGTCCCGACCTCTCGAGGAGGACGACCAATAAAACACGAAACTCTTCGCGCGTCCGAAATGTTCGTCTCGGGACAGACGGGGCATTCATAACCGCGCATTCCCCTCGGGACCCGCGGGTGACCCCACTCGAGCGCCGCCGAAGACACAACTTCTTTCAATGGCACTGATTCGGAGTGTTTGCCGAATCTCTCCATCTCGACCTCTTCACGCGCACAAAAGGTGATCCGCGAAGTGACCAGGCGGAGGGCCCGTGGCACGCGAGGGGTGCCGCCGGGTGGCCCGAATTTTACGACGCGAATTCCGGTTGGCGTCGCAGGCAGATGTTTTCGTCGCCGCGCGATTTGCATAAAGCGACGACGCGACGAAGGATTATGGACGCGGCGATAATCCCTCGAGAGGAAACGCGACCAGCTCCGGAGGTGAAGAAGACGCCTTTTTGTGACGTGGGATTGGACATATCAGAGACTCGGCTGATGGCCTCCCAGGGATTGAAGTGGGCCATGTGGTGGACGAGAGTTTTGACAAAAACTAAACGATTATTCGCATCTGGTTCTTTGGATGGCGATCTCTGCTGTGAGTCCGATGTGTTGGACTATCGAGAATTGGGGGAAGAGCGCTCTTGGGATATGAAAGTTGAAGATCTTGCCCGTCAGGCATACTGGAATAAACATATCAGGGTAAGTACATCATCAAACAGGTCTTAAAGAGCGCATATACGAGTATTGAATCGCTAGCTGTAGCCTTAGCTTAGGATAATCTAAAGCCTTTGGGTTGGAAGGACAAAGGGAACAAACGGAAATGGAATTGGCTAGGAACGATCCTCTCGAACGATGGAAAAGAAATAGTCCATAAGAGTGAAGCCTAGGAGCTAAGAAACACTACAAGGAGACCTCTAGGACTACTCCACACTCAACATTTGAAGACCAATAAAAAGAAGAAGGCCTATGATAGGAGAGATATAGAGAGGAGACTTCCAGGAATACCCTTCAAGTGGATCTTAAGAAAGCGTAAATACTAAACATATGAAGACCATAGTATTCTGACCTGAGAAGAAGAGAATCACGCACACTCTCTCTTTTAAATGATCTTTTAAATCTTCAAATTTAAATCTCTTTTAAATCTGGTCGGTCCAGAAAGCTTTATATAACATTTGAATTAATTCCAAAAAACGCTGGCCAAGTATATTAACGACCAAGACAGTTGCGCCGAGCATTCCTGAGCAAGGAGGCGGAAGCGCCTAAAAGCGAAACACTCCCCTCTCCTTCCGCTCCCACGAAGTCCTTCCCCACCGCCCCTCAAATCCCGATAAATCACCAATTGCGATGAATCATCTTTTGATAAGCCTGCCGTGGGGGGCAATCGCGTCGGGAGCCTCGGGAGACCGCTTCGATCAACAGAGCGAATTTGCCTGGAGGGAAATTAAAGCCAGAGGTCACTCCGAGGCTTCCTATCTCCGCGGCGATCTGCCGCAGCTGCCGCCGCCGGACGCAACACGCGCGGCGATGATGGATCGCTGAGAAGTACGACCGGCCCGTTCCGGAAGGGTTGGATCCACGAAGCAACGTAAAGTGGAGTGCTTTCGGCGCGTAATAATCAACTTAATACTCGTCGAGATTCCAATCGGTCGAAGGGTGCTGGAGCGCATGCGGAACCCTCGAGCCGCGGAGGACAATGCTAGGGTAATTCAATTGGCGACGCTCGGAATTGTCTTCGCCGCCCCGCTCGGCAAGTAGTAATTAGCGGCTGGACGCGATTTGTGATGCTCTTTGCTTAATGAAGTGAATGGTGGATATGCAAATCGAAGGAGGGCCGAAGTGAAGCGCTGCAAGTCCGCCAGGAGCACGGGGACCGTTGGAGCTAATTAAAGGGGCGCCGAGGGTCGACGGCATGCGCAAGTTGCTAATTAGGCGAAGACACGGCGAAGAGGCTCATTAAACGGGCCCGAGTTCTGGCTCGGCCGCTTCGGTCTGGCGGTTCTGGGGAAGCGGCCAGCAGTAAAAAGTTCGCAGGGCTCACATTTCGTTTGGAGTGACACTTGTCCCCTGGGAGATGGCGTGGGTCGAGGACAGTTTATAGAGTGCAAAGAGGAGAGGATTGGCTTGGGAAAGTTAGGTCATTTGGGTTTAGGTGAACTAGGATGCGATTAGGGGATTCATTTTTCGGTCATTTTCGGTTTGAAAGTTTAGGATTGCTGTTGCTCGATCTATGGGCAAGAACAGAACAGAACAGTTCTAAAGAACAGCCTTTTTGGGTCTTATCTAGTACTTTATTGCGATCACCAAAAGGACCACAAGCAGTAGATGTGAGGGACATCGCAGGATGTAAGCATTTGGATACAAAACTTGTTGGAAAGCCCTGCTAAGGGGTTAAGCCGGCCCCAAAACCCTCCTGTGTTAATTATATTGGTGTTTCCTTTTCTCTAGGTGCAATTCAAAAACCTAAACACCCTTTAAGGAACCAATAACCAGTTAAGGAGGAATAAATGAGTAAGATGATAGACGTAGTCCCGAGGCTTCCCTAGCCTCCAGATTTGCAAAATAGAACAGTTTATAGAGTGCAACGAGGAAAGGATTGGGCTTGGAAAGTTAGGTTATCTGGGTTTAGGTGAACTAGGAAGCGATTAGTCGACTCATTTTTCGGTTATTTTCGGTTTGGAAATTTAGGATTGCTGTTGCTCATATGTTACGATCTACGGTTATCTTAGTTATTTTGAAGAATAGCCCTTTTTGGTGTTATTTAGGACTCTATTGCGATAATCAAAAGGACCACGAGCAGTGGATGTGAGGGACATCGCAGGATGCAAACATTTGGATTCGGCCGGCCCCAAACCCTCTTATGTTACTTTAATCGGTCTTTCCTTTCGCTACATTTTTAAACTGGCGCAATTCAAAACCATAAACACCCTTTAAGGAACCAATGATCAGTTGAGGAGGAATAAATGATGTGAGATGATAGATGAAGTCCCGAAGCCTCCCTAGCTTCCAGATTTGCAAAATAATAGATTTCTTGGAAGAACTAGCAGACCAAAAAGCTAAAACAGAGAAGGTCTAGCCACAGTTTGCGCGAAACCGAGCCCACTTGCCCGATTTGGCGATCCGTTCCGGTGGCAGCCATGTCGAGAGCTGCGGACGATGAGTGTAATCCGCTCGGCCAACAAACGCAACATCCAGGCGTCCATAATACGGTAATCCAATTCATCGCTAAGTTTTTTGGCAAATAAATATTCGACGAGTGGACGACGGAGGTCGGAGAGGGTCACGCGGAGGTGGCGATGTGACACGCGATCGCAGCTGTTCCCCGGAGTACCGTACTCCCGTGCTCCTTTTGGGGAAGTGGGTAGGACTGGCAGCCTAACAATGAGGGTTGACAAATAAGGTATAAGAAAAAGAGAAGAGCCAAGCTTTTTAGGAGCCAGACCAATCGTCCACCATGCTTATACCAAGAGATATGGTGGGCTTATCATCTTTATGGCCGTTTGCACTCTGCCGTAGAGCGTCCAGCGATCAATATGATCAAATGGGGAAATAGACTTTTTTGCATAAAACGATGCACTTTTGCTTCCCTTGTAGAAGAGAACCATAAGAAGAGAACCTACTTTTTGTACCCATAACAAACAGGTCCATAGAGCTCCTCAGGCTTTCAGCAAATGTAGTCTAATGAAGTAGGATTAAAACTAACTAACAGAGAATGGGTGATTGATATGATCAAATGAAATGAATCCCACGTTTTTGCATAAGAAGGTTTGCACTATAAATGCACTTTTATTATTTCTCTACAGTCTTCTCAAAAGCCAAGAATCAACCCAAGAATCAAAAAATTTTCTCTTTCTGCTGCAAAAAAGCAGGTTAGAAACCACTCGCATTAATCTGCTATTTACGACACAGCTTGTAGCTTTAGAACGTTCTTAAACCGTCGATCTATTCCTGCAAAAAAAAAATCCGCGTTGTTGCAAAGAAATTATTCACAAAAGGATGCACTTTTGTTTCGCCTCTACGGCCCTCCACAGAGCCAACCACCCAGCTCAAAGTAACAACCACAAAAACAAATCTACTCCCTAAACAAAGGCTTAGCTACTGGACCAATCAATACAAGCAACTAAACAACACTAAACTTTCTATTACTCCAATTTTTTTGCACAAAAAGTGCACTTACACGGCCCTCCACAAAGTCGGCTCCACAACAACCACCCAATCCAAACAAACACCCATCCAGAAACTAATGAACCCCTCCCAAGAAGACCTAACTAACTCGCCTTCTCGCGCCTCGCCTCCTCCCACCCAGCAGAACAAATCAAAACATCGCACCACAGAGCAGATGCCCTCGGAGTGACAGTGACGGTCAGCGGTCGAGATTTGGCCATAAGCGATGACTTCACGATCGCAATCTCGAAATCCGCACGGAATCCATCGATAATCCCCTTGTTCCCGCATGCACAAACGCATTACTCGGTGATTGGCAGCCGGGCGGACTATCAGCTGCCAAATTCATTAGGAGTGCCCGGCGACAGGCCCTCCGCCGCCAACAGGACCTTATGCATATTTAACGCACATCTCTATGGAAGCGGCTGGCCACAAGGCCGAGTGATAAATTGGGCGCCCGAAACAATGTTGTCGCCGCGGGCTCGGGCGCTTTTTGAGGCCGAGGCGGAAATTGTCGCCAATCGGTTTTCGTTGATTGAGTGAGTTCGAGCGCCGCGGCGACGGGAGCGCCCCATTGGGGCCGATTACACACCTTGACGAGGCTTGTAAATCAGCGGAGAACAAATAGAGGGGGCAGATGTCCGCGCGAGGTTGTTTTGCCCGCGTGGACACAGAAGATTGCGCAAGAGGTGAGCGCGATCGCGCCCGGCATATTGACTGCGGAAGGGCGCCGTTTCCAAATTTGTATGCTAATGGACGCGATCGGTCGTGATGGCGAGGGAGAGGGTTGATATATGGAGGCGCGGTCGTGCGCTTTGCAGGGGGCGACGTGGATGGGCTTCGCTGGAGAACGGACTCAAATGGGCATTGTTGCGAACGGAAGTCGGAAATTAATTGGTTAGGGAATGTGGTTCCAGGAGGGAGTGGGTCGTTGGGGAAGTGGGGTTCTTTGGTCAAAACAGGGGATACATATTGTCAGGAATAGGGTTTGGAGTGGAGTCGGGTTAGCCAAGAAATGACTCGGAAGTGGAGACATACTGGTTACAGTAGGCCAAGTATGAAAGGTAAGATCGGTTTTTGAGAAATATATCCGTGTTGTTTAGTTTCAGCTTGAGGGTTGCCAATGGAAGTGGAAAAGTAGTTCCTTCTGCTTTTGCAGAATCAGAAGCAGAATCATAAAAGCAGAATTTGGAGGTAGACATTCATTAGGGTTACTACCATTAAACAGCTTTGGACGATCTGTTACGGTATTTCATGTATGAAAAGGTGTGTATCAATTAGGGATAAGCATGGCGACCGTATAGATCCCACTGTCAGAGCAGAGAATGCGACTTAAAACGCTGCTTGCGATTTAGATAAGAGGGAAAAAATGGCTAAAGAGGAACCGCGTAATGAGTATTCTAAGGTTAAGTGTTAGGATAGACTTATCCGAAGACTTCCAGAGCTCCAAGGCTCCGTTCCTCTAATATTTGCAACTGATATTTGTCAAAACTACAGTCAGCAACATAGAAATGTACACAAGCGGTCACGCAATAAGACGGACAAGTACAATCTACCAGAAACGATCGGAAGAAGGCGATTTCACTCGTCCGACTGCAAACAGCGGAAAACCAGAATTCCCAGAGCAAGGCAATGGTTTCGCAATGACGGTGCCGAAGCTCGTTCTGCGGACAGCCTGTTCCAAGGGGTGCTAATCACAGCTGAAGAAACAAAAAATGTCCGCTGCGTGGAGAGTCCGCAGAGAAAACATTTTGTTTGGGGAAGGAAGTGGACACCGGCGGACTATCTCAATTTTCGATCTGTTTTTGCCAGGCAGAAGATATTGAGAGATTGGTTTGGGTCCCTTTGTGTCCTAGGGGATCTTAAAAGTGGACTGCGGCGTTTCAATAAACAGGCGCATTACAGAGCCTACTTTAGTAATTTTTCAGGATCCCATGGTGTCCTAGAGCCTAAGATAAGGGCCTTCAGAATCGAGGGTCTTCTGGTGCCATACCATGTTCTGATGACAAAGACAGTCCTAGAGACCTAAGAAGCCAAGGTGTAAGCCTAGTCCCTGCCTAAAGCCTGTGAGGATAGCCAAAGTGTAGCTCGTAGGCAACAGAAGCTGAGAATAGGTTTAAAAGCTCAAGATTTGGCTATTTACTGTATCATATATGGTCGCCCCACAGTGACCCCCTCCGACATATGAGCATTTCCCAAATATCATCCGCTACTTCAGCTCGCCAGTCCGGAATCCATAATTCTGCAGGCATCCCGCTATATCCGATCCACTTACGCCTCACTTCACCTTCAAACAATTCAAAATTCGCCCGCACGCATTCTAAGGTCACAGCGCGTGTCACTCATCGCCAAATTATGCAAATTCCGCAGCTGCCCTCGCTCGGAGTCAGCTGATCCTCTGCCTGCGCCTAAGACGGAAACGGACCTGTCCTGGGCTCTAATTATGCGTCAAGATGAGAAGGAGACGGGATTAGTCGGTGTTTCGGGTTACGGAAGGGTCATCGGCGGACGCTTTAATCGGATTATGCAAGCGGGGGATAATACGTCGTCGGACGGACACAGATTCCGCGGTTCTCACGGGGGAACATAATAAATTCGGCCTGGAGAGGCTCGCGATTAGGCGACGACCACCCGAGGGTGCGAACAATCGAGAACGAATATTGGATGTGTTTATTGGTAATAATTCGGAGGATGATTGCGCGCGCCATAATTAATCCGCCACGTTGCGAACAAGCATCTGTCCCGTTGCCCCGCAGGAAAGCAGAAGAGGCTGTCGCCGAGAGGCTGTAAACAGGGTCAAGGAGGCAGAGGCGCCAGTGCTGATATTAACTCTGGGAGAGAGGATCATGACCTCAAGGAGGGCTACTCGAATCCGTTCCTCGATCAGCTTATGACCTCTTGTCACCAGGATAAAGTTCAAAAGGGTCTACCCCGTGGTAGCACAACCATGGGACCTCGATGTTTGGGGATAATACACCCCCTAACAGGGCACCATATGCCTGTCATAACTCGCCCTTTAAAGGAGTGCAGTTGGCAGCCGTTATTTGTAAACAGATTAGAAGTCGTTCCTTAGACGTCCAAAGGATTACGGTAGCCGTGAAAGACGAGTAAACATAGAGGCGCTGACTTGTTTGGACAGCTTTTTGACAGAATGGCGGCCACCGTAGAGCTTCCGCGGGCGGTAAAGAAGAATTTGGCTACATAAGGGTGTTTGTGCGCAAAGCTGTGTCCAGATCCAACAGTTCGGGAAATCTTGATCCGTCGAGAGATCGACATTGCGATCTGATTGAATTTCATAGCAGATTTAAAGATTTCTAACGCCTTTATACCATTAGGGTAGTAGAAGAAGCAATGATCAGGGACCATGAGGGATCCCTTCATTAGCTTCGTGGATATATCTTTTCCCATGGTGGTACTTAAAATATCGGAAATCTTTGTCATTTGTTACATGGTTGCTGCTTAAGATCCAAAAAATCGGAATACGAATACTTGACTGTACTTTGTTAGTTTGCTTATAAAAGGGATGACCCATGTAAGGACAGTGATTTGGTAATCTTATAAATCTCCGTATCAGCCGTCGACTCATCGACATCCACTTGACATTTCAAACCAAAGAAGCAGATGATCTAACCATTGGACCTTCTTCACGCCCTTACATCCATCACCCATCCTTCCTGCGCACAAATCATGCAAATTTGCCCAACTTTACGATCGCCCTTGGCAGATCGCTCGAGGCCAAGGCTGCGCCATTGTCCCGACGCGGCGACTGGCGCACGTCGTAAATCTGTTTGTTTCCAGATCTGGGAAAGTTACGGAGTTGCGAGGGAGCGCCGCCGCCGCGGGAGTCGCGCCTCCGCTGTTTGCCTTCGCTAATTACAAAGAAGTTGGGCAGAAAGGACGCGACGGGGACACGCTGAAAGAGTCGTTGCGCAACGAGTCCAACCGGGAGTCCATGACTGTTGACCTTTGGCACGAGAGGGACATGTGCGCTCTTGTAGAGCCGCTCGACCACCGCGCCAAGAGTATAATGGAGTCACATTGCGCAACCACTCCAAGCCGAAGCGTTAATTGCGGATTCTGCACTCCTGAAAGTCCAAATCGGTGCAAAGGAGAGCGTGGGGCCGTAAAGGCAAATTTAATCTCCAGATGCGGAGACGACCGTAATTGCATTGGAGGCGTTGTAAACGCAATTGTTTTGTCGTTGCGCGAAAACGACCCCGCGTACAACAGATTGTCACGGGACTCAGGCGGTAGTCAGGGACAGAGGACCATATGCTGCTGGACGGTCTTATGTAACCGGGGTGGGGAGCTGGCGGAGAGCTGCAATCAGGTATGGATATGGAAGGGGACGTTTTTGTAGGGAGGGATCTATTGGAGACGTGACATTTTGTGATGGGTTAGAATGATGGGTTAGAATGCGGAGTTGTTAAAGCAGAAATCTGCAAAGAGTAGAAGTCGTGTAGCTAACGATAAGGCTTCGAGAAGATGTTTCTTCTTCTCCCATTGAAGCCCTTTCATCTGCTTCCTCCTGGACCGCCGCATAACATCCTCAGTTAGCCAAGAGTTAGAGGTTCTAACTGACCTACGAGTCCTAGATGCGAAGCAGATCCTCAATGCGAAGTCTTTTGGCACAAGACGGAGGAAAGCCCAAAATAATATGTGTTAGAAGACCGTAAGTTCAAAAGAACGGTCAGGATTTGTGGTAGGATACCTTTGGGCATCTTTAAGGGTAGCTCGGGAGACCCAAACAGCTTTTGCACACATTATAAAACCCTCTTCTTCGATAAGGATAAGAATTTGATAAGGATAAGGTTCATCAACTGCAAAACTATACATTATAACCAGAAGCTACCGTACTCCTTTGCCTTTTTATCGAAGGCTGTCCAAACACACGACGGGTCCACTGTTTGCCTAACCCTGCCGCCGTGCACCGTAACCCATCATTCGGACATAAAAAGAAGGAAGGCCCAAAACAAAGCAATAATTTCGACTCAAACGCAAACTTGCGCGGCCGCCTCAAAGGCGCCGTTATGCAACTCGCGTGCTATCGACGAGAGGTCGCCGTCGCTATCGAGCCTCGGATCGCCGTGTTCGCCTTCTTCACACCCAGATTCCGCTTGTCGGGATTAGCGAGGTCTAATCGCTTTCGCTCCCTATTCATTTGGGAGCGGCGGTAAACACTTCAGCCAGGGAACAAGTGGCGATCCGGAAGGCCGCCGATGATCCATCTGGACCTGTTGAGGAAAGCGGCCGACGTCCTTTTAATTGGCATTTGCATATTGCCGCGCGCTCTCCCGCTTTTTTCGAGAGGGTGAGGGATGGGGATGGGGTGCGCTACACTCGTAAGGATTTTTCTGATATAGCGGTCAAAGAGTCCACTTATGTCGTTCACCTATAGCAGTGTAGTTGTAGCTTTAAAAGGCGAAAGGCTATTCATTGGGTCTATTAGAGCTGCGGAAAGATATGTAAACAAGGCTGGACTACCAAGAATGTCTTGATGCCTACTGGAATCCGGCACGGATCCGAAACCTTTTTTCTTTAACTTTTTCTTTTTCTGTATTCCTGTTTTTTTGTTGGATCACACAGAGCTGCGGTAGCTAAACAGAGATCAGAAAAAATGGAAATACAGAAAAGGAAAAAGTTGAAGAAAAAAGGTTTCGGATTCGTGATTAGCACTGGATTACTGGCTGGAACTGGATTACCAAGAATGTCCTGGTGCCTACCGTAATCCTGCCTCTCTAATTTGCCATATTCGAAGATGAACACCACCTTTAGAGAATGCAAGAAGTTGTGTACTTGATGAGCGGTTCTTAGATTCTATTCCAAAGACCAAAAATTACCATCGACTCATCCAATTTTTGAATGGACTCCAAATTAGCACTCATGACGCTCTTCAAAAACGGCACATGGGCTAGTTCAAGTGGAAAGGAGGTGAGAGGTTAAGTGTCATTAGAACAGCGATTGTTACACGCATCTGTCACCGATCTAAGTGGATCTGGGTGGAAGTGACGAAAGGGCGCCATTTGGGACGACACCTGTTGCCGAGGCTTAATTGCCTGTTTTGGCGTTTGACTCTTCCGATCGCCGAGTTTATTTACGCCTCCATCCAGCGTGCCAGTCGACGCGCAATTACGGGATTAGCGAGCGACGTGTGATGGATTAGCCAGTGAGAAGACGGTGGAAAGCACTATGATCCCTTGCAGAGTAATTATGCAAATGAGACACTCAGGTAGGGTGGAAAGACGGGTGGCTAGAGTGGGCGAGGGACTGTCCGTGGGAAGAAGCCGAGGGACAGGTGCAAAGACGATCAAGAAGCGGAAGACAATTACGGTCGTTTTGTGTGATGGACAAAGGCGGCGGACGATGGGCATCGGTCACCTGAAGAGGACACTTGAGGGCTGACGGTCAGGACGGGGATCGAGATCAAAAACGGGAATTTGGGCAAATAAACGAACGACGACAGGCGATACCAGCGGAGTAGGTCAATGGGATCCAGATGGACGAGAGGGAACGGTAAGGGCCGGTAGGCATCGATGACATCGGTTCTAGGGATTGTCCCAGGGAGTCTTTTAACCTGGGGATCTGCCTAGAACATCTCCTACCGCAAAAAAAGACTTTTATTAATATCCTGAAACATGGTTATAACCTTTCCTCGTTCATCACCCTTTTTTCTTTATTATCGCTTAGGAAGGACAAGAATAGAACACTAGGTCCTCAGACCATTCCTTGCGCAACGGAAAACAATACTTACAGCCAACTACTTCGCTCCCGTAATCCGTTCTTAACAGCAGGTCGTCTCGTGTCCACCTCTTATGTTACGTCATCCACTTGTCGTAGGAACACATGTTCCATGCCTATCTGTGGATAGTCTCCAATTAGCAAACATTATTTGTGGATCACAGGCACTAAATCTACGAGGTCAACTTCATCCAGAAACTGTGAAAGCGGCTACCGTAATCCTCACGACGAGTGATGTTAAACCGCAGCTTCCAGTGCTGGCTACGTACTGGCCAGCACTGAAATCTGACCTTGTCAAGTCGATGTGTTCCTCAATTTCATGATAAAGATACCGTATCCGCTTCTTTATGTAGGGACACTGCATTGCTTCTTCGCCACTCTAAAGCGGGAGATCAGCTGAGATTTATAAGAGGTCCTGAAACGATCTCCGCCGTTTTTGCTGAAGTCACAGATCAAAATCGGAGTTCCTCGAAGTCCTTCCCCAGATTCAGCGTTCTTCTCTCCTCGAGATGTCGAAGCTGAGCATCGAGCACGCGGAGCAGGAGTTCATCTCCCTTCTGGAGCGCGTGGAGCCCCGTCAAGTGGCACAATTCCTCCAGTGGATCGGCGATTCCTTCAGCGTCGTCGAAGGCGACAGGGGCGCTCATCTGACCCCTGAGGATTCTAACGATGTGGACGCCGCCAAGGCCGACTGCGAACTCCAGGACATCGCTCAAGAGATAAGATCACTTGTAAGTTGCTTTACACCGCTGTTTGGCTTCTTTTGATCGATATTTTCTAAATCTTCTTCTTCAGCTTCCGACTTCCGCAGTTCTGCCATCTGAGAACGTGCTGTGGCCCGTCAATGGAATCGACTCGGACTGCCACCCAAACACAACCGTCCATGTCGACGGCTTCTTGTTTGACGAGAACGACGTCGACGATCTCGTGGATCAAGGGCTCATTAGCCGGAACTTCTGCAAGGACTGTGGATCCCACAAGACTTCTCCTCTCACATTCATTTCCCACTCTTTGGGCGTCGATCAAGTACGTCTGGTCTCTTTATACTGCGGTGTTATCCTCGCCTTCTTCAGCTGCGCTACATGTTCACTTCCCTGGTTCCTCTGCAGTCGCCTCAGATGGCCGGAAGGATAGTCCTGGACATAGGATCGCGTCTCGGGACCGTTCTCTACGGCGTTCACTACCATAGTGGCGGCGCCGTCAAGGCGGTTGGAATCGAGATGAATCGGGACTTCTGCGACCTCCAGAACCGCTTTATCCAGTCAAGGAACATGACCAACGTCCAAGTCATCTGCGACAACCTACTAAACCAAAAGGACGTCGTTGCCAGCGCCGACGTCGTCGTAATGAATAACGTCTTTAGCTTCTTCATGCCCGAGGAAGGACAGGTACTCACGAGATCGCGAGGCCACAGCTTCATCCCTTTATTTTTCAGATCAAGTGCTGGAGGTTCTTGGCCGAGCACATGAAGCCCGGATGTGTCCTCCTCCACAACCCATCAGTTGAGTCCGTTGTCGAACATTTGGACCTTGGGTTCACGATCCCTCAGTGGCTTGATCACGTATACTTGGCCCTTCTCTTATGCATCGATTGTTTGCGTCTTTCCAGATACCAACTGACCATCAAGCAGCGCTGTTCGCCGGAAGTAACGAAGAAGTCTTCGAAGATTGCGAGAAACTCTCGATGTACCAAGTACGACCAAGATCTTGATATACGCGGCCTTTGTTATGTTGTTATGATGTCTTTATTGTTACGTGTTGAGTTTATTTGTTAGGTAAAGCTGATGTAGTAGAGTGTGTTCTCCTATCGTCCTCGGGCGCTGCTGTGCCAGCTTTTCCATGCCGAATAGGTAGCTGGAGAAGATATCTTCCATACCTTGTTTGTTTAGGAAGCTTAAGAGCAAGAGAGTGAGTAACTCCCACTTTGTTGCACCCTACCACAAGACCGTCTTACAGACTGAAGTGATAACAAATGGAAGCCAGGACATAGACGATAGACGCATTGTCTGTCTGAAACGCGGCTCTGCACGGTCCGAACGATCCTTGCAGAGTTCTCTTTGCGATCTGCTTTGATCTGAGCGGTCGTGCTAGTTGCAAACATGCTGCTCTTCTCTACGGTCGTCTTGCTGCTCGCTGCGAGCTCTACGAGCGCTAAGTCAGCGAAGAAGGTGACCTGAATCTGACTCACTCCTTTCCTAGCAACCCTCCCTGTTTCAGACTTCGAATCCGTGCATTCCAGATCCATGCTTTAACAACGGAAAGTGCGTCATAGCGCCCTTCGAGCAGCTTGGCTTCGCGTGCAAATGTAAGCCCTGCTTCGGAGGAACCACTTGCAGTGAAGACATCTGCACACTGTATGACAAACGATATGCGGAGCGGAAGCGCCCTTCCCAGCTATCGATGTCTCTTCGCACCGCAGGAGTCTCCATCGGCTGGGTGATGCTTCTACTCGCTGTAATCACCATATTCCTCCAACAATACCGTGCTGCGAAAGAGAAGAAGTGGTTCAAGCGAGAGTTAGAGGAACTCCGTAGGAAGGGTCTCCTCACGACGAATCTCAACGACGATGAGATTTCTGAAGTCTCTACTTACCCCGTAAGCAAAGCCTAATCTTCTCCGTAAACTGTAACTTTCAGTATCCTGCAAAGTCATACACCTACTGTAGTGGCATCGGATCGGTCATTCCTGGAGTCACCCAGCTGGAATTATCGAAGCCCACTATTCGTAAACGATCGCTGTCCTCTTCTTCGCTTACTTCCATCGTGGTTAACACATCACAGACGACAACTCGTTACGGTATTGCGTACGAGGTGTGGTAGATAGCGGTATATGACAGGAACAATACACTTTTTGCAGGTTAAGCCCTTCAAGCCTCGTCCCGGCTGGGATGAAGTCGAGATGCGTCGACATGGTCTAATCAATAGGTATTTGAATACTGTAGCATATGAGATCGGAAATTGATTTAGGCAATGCATTCGTCCGAAGGTCGACAACAGTGGCAAACCAGAGTCCGTCGACGTCAGCGTCTACGAAAGGAAAAACATTGAGGCGCCGGCCACCGGTTCGAGCCGACCTGTGACGAGCCATTGAACATAACCTCATGTTAGAACTGCATAATTAATAGCAGCATGTTTATTATCCAAAATGATCAAAATTACATTAGAATGTGGAATAGACGCTTATAATATGAAAATAAAAGTGCGCATACTCCATTATTACACCAAAACTTCTTAGCATGCTTCGGCCGCACAGAGGAACTCACAGAATTCGTCGGCATATCGCGAGTTGATCAGACACGCACAAATTTCTCCTATTGTGGTCTCCAGCTGCTCGTCCTCCTTCTTTGAAATGCTGTTCTTAAATTTGTCCACTAACGCAGAGAGCTGCTTCTTCTCCTCAACCAACGGTATCAGCAAATACCTTCTGTGACTTGCCAGTTTCTCAGCGTCTTCGTGCATATCAACAACGAACACTTCGCAGAAGTAATCCTTGCGTTGCGATAAGAAGTGCATCTTGATTACTCTGAGATCCAGCAGCATGGGGGTCCGGACGGGTTCCGCAGCGGAGGAGGTCATCAGGAAGGCCTTGTGCACTGTCCTCCCTTCAGCAAGTCGTGAGACGGCTTCTACGTTGCACTCCAGAAGGGTGAGGAGCATTTCGCAGAACAGAAGAAGATCAGCGGCACATTCAGTGACGTCCCTCGTACGCGCTTCAGATTTCTTGTCAGTCTTGCGGGATCCAATCGACGCAGTCTTCGGTGTGACCGGTGTCGCCAAGAGATGGGTGTGGAAGTTGCATCGACAATAGGTGTCTTCGATGGAGTAGCTTCCACACTTGCAATAGCAGTATCCCATGACGGTGAAGAGGACTTGACCACAGCAACGTGCGCAGATCCAGGACTTCAGGTAGTTTGAGCAGAGCTTGGGGCACCTGACGCGCGTGATCATCCTGCGCAAAGGAGCTACGCCGCTGTGCGCCTTTGAAGACTTCACTACGTCTTTCCCGGGATACAGTACGCCCCACGCATCTAAGCCATTCTAGAAACAAAGACAGTTGGAATGCGCCGAGAATACACATGAACTCACCTGAGGAAGCGGTTTAGTTTCAGCGGTCTCCTTCTCCTCCAGGTCGCTCACTTGCTCAGGTTCTTCAACGGAGGGACGTCGCTCCTGGCGTACGACGGGTTGATATTCCACGGGTGCTTCTGAGTGCAGCAGGAAGACGTTGGTTGGCGAGAGAATCTAAAAAGAAACGTCAAATGAGTCAAAAGTAAGCTAGGTCATACCCGGTAAAGCGCATCCGTGTGCACCAGGAACACATAGCAGCTATGCCCACTTACGGGCTCGGTCAACGGCAAATTTGGAGAGTCCATTTTATCCGCGCGGATCCACGAGAAGAAGGACGGCTCCACCTCGTCGTAGACCTCGACAATCTTCTGGACGAACTTCAGGACATCTTCCGCGGTGCGATGCGGGCCTTCCTTTGACTTCCCCCGGTGACGCAGCCGAAGGTTGGAAAGGAAGGGCTCAAAGCGCGATTTTTCTTCCTCCAGGCGGTAAATGAAGATCGGGATGTCCAAAGGATTTGATGTTGGCATGGTTCCGTATGCCAAAGCAGCCTGAAAAGAAGACAGAATGAACAACATGATACCCAACCATTAATAGAAAAGTGCACACGCAACCCCACGAGTACTACTGGCTACTTCCGCATCATTCTCTTCACTTACAAGTTTGAATGAAGGGCGCAGACGAGAGAGCAGAGAGCAAATGTCAATGTGCACAGTGCACACGAGTACAATGTGCAGAGTAAGATGGAACAGAAGCTACGAAAGAAGCTAAAACAGCAATGTTCTCAGCGCTGCAGAAGAAACGATACATACTTCTCGCGAGGGAGAGGTGCTGGGCGTAGAAAACTCATAAGTTCTGGGTGAGACGAAAGTTTTCAAATTTCGTCGCGCGGCGAGATCTGCCGAGTGCCTACTGATTCCGGGGTGCACCTACTAGCGATGCTCATATACAAAATTGAAGTGCAGATTTGGGAGTGCATTGTTAAATTGTGACAAAACACATCCTCGGAATGCTAGTGTGAGAGAAAACCGTCTTTCGAGATCATGAATATCCAATGCGAGTTCGGAAAGCTGCTTCTATGTACAACGCATCTACTTGTTGTGATGTTGAAGTTGGCCACCTCGTTCCAACATCCCTTTGACCCTAGCTTGGCTACTTCAGCATCAACATCTTCACTTACAAGTTTGAAGGGCGCAGACCAAGGAACGTCGAAGGGAGACACGTACACTGTCTGGGACGGGAATTCCAGACTGTCTGGAGTGGAAATCCTTAAGTTGAGCGGTGTCCGCCATTTCTTCCTTTTCAACGGTGTATCATCGGCTCGACCGGTTGCTCAGCTTCTTCGCGCTATTCGATTTGTTGGCAGTTGCTCCTCTTTGGTACTTCTGGTAGGTCCCTCATTTAATTCGCTGGCGTACTTTTCGACGAATGTGTCATCGTTTCCTTGCGATCGTTCGCGTGTCCCTAGCTTCCGTTGATCCGTCAACTATCTAGTCTGTCTGCCCGATCCATTCATTTCCACTCATCAGATTCGACTCCGTCGGTTATAATAAACGGTCGCAATTTGTGCGACTTTGTTTCTACTCCCTGTTCGCCTCTCGGTTCAAATTGTTCAGCATCTCCAGCTTTTCATCATTCTCATCCCTTTGCTTTCAGATCGACGAGACACAACGCCAAGATGGTTCTGCTCATTGTGGCCTATATTGCGCAGATAGGCCTCTCTATGGCTCTTTTTGTTGTCGCGGCGTTATACATCCAAGCAGGTTGCTGCAAGAAAAAAAAGAAGTATCAGTTTGAGACTGCAGGTGCCCCTGGCGCTTCTACTATGGGTGCCGTCAGTGTCGCTGGAGGTGCTAATCCTGCTGGAGGTGTTAGCGTTGCTGGAGGTGTTAGCGCTGCTGGAGGTGCTGATGCCGCCGATGGTGCTGGTGCCGCTGGTGGTGCTCCTCCTGGCCAATCTGCCCTAGGCCCAGCACCTGACCAGCCTGCTAGTGTCGCTCCACAAGACGGCCCGAAAGCACCCACGCAAGGCGGAGTCGCTGGAACTCATGATCCTAATTACCAGGTTAGTCGAATACTTTATATAGTTGATCGTACGTTAATCCAGACTCTTTGCGGAATGGAGAACGGCAACGCATTCGGAAAGGATAAGGCAGCTCCAACTCCATCAAAGATGGACGCACCTAAGGCCCCCACGGCAGGTGGAGTAGCCGGAACCCACGACCCGAATTATCAAACTTTGGCCGGTATGAATGACTGCTTCGATGATAAAAAGAAGGACGAGAAAAAGGATCTACCGAAGGCCCCCACGGCAGGTGGAGTAGCCGGAACCCACGATCCGAACTATCAAACCTTAGCGGGTATGAATGACTGCTTCGACGACAAGAAGAAAGATGGCGGAAAGAAGGACGGTCCCAAGGAACCCGAGAAAAAGGGAGTTGCGGGAACTCATGATCCTAACTATCAGGTATGCTGCTTGTGAGTTTCTTAGTGACATACTTCGAAGTTTAGACTCTTGCTGGCATGGTGGACTGCTTCGACAAAAAAGATGGCAACAAGGACAACAAGGATATCAAAGCTCCAGAAGACAAGGACAAGAAGGCAGGGACTCACGATCCTAACTACCAAGTTAGTCTATCGGTTTCTGAATCATCAGACAACGATTTTTAGACACTTGCCGGTGTTGCTGGCGACTGTTTCGACAAGAAGGACAAGAGCAAGAAGGAGGGCATCAAAGCTCCCACAGACAAGGACAAAAAGGCTGGAACTCATGACCCTAACTACCAGGTATGTCATGGTAGCACTGGATTAACTTATCGATCCATCGTTCTAGACTTTGGCTGGAATTGCTGGCGACTGCTTCGCCAACAAGGACAAGAGCAAGAAGGAGAACATCAAAGCTCCCACAGACAAGGACAAGAAGGCTGGAACTCATGACCCTAACTACCAGGTATGTCATGATACCGCTGGATTAACCTATAGATTCATCGTTCTAGACATTGGCTGGAATTGCTGGCGACTGCTTCGCCAACAAGAAGAAATAGACTTAACTTCTGTCCCGTTTGTCAATGTGAACGTTAAAATAAATATACCCTCCACGTGTAGTCCCCATCTTGTATCCTATTCAGTCAACGGCGATGTCATCTTGACCCGTCTACTTGGTGACCTTTGGTGTAGCAGATGCCTTCGAAGAAGAAGTCCTTACGAGCTTTCCCAATTTTGTCGTACAGTCCAGTCGTTGCAGGACCTCTACCCCCAACGGCAGCGAAGCGTTCAAACGCGACTCTCGCTGGTAGGTCACCAATAGTGGCCAGGTTCTTGGTTTGCTAATTTTCGACCGATTTTTCTTTCGTGACCTTCTTGTGATGTTACTCTAATTGTCGCTCTATTTCCAGGTTTTTAAAAGGGATGAACCAATCGTACTACGACGCTCACCAGGCGGCCGACGACGGGAAGTACTGGGGCGGGCTCATCAACGTCGCCCACGAAAGCGCAAGGATAGCCTACTACGAAGTCTTCGGGACCGCCGCCTGCACAGTCCTCCTCCTCTCCATCGCCGTGGCCTTCGGAAGCTACTTTGCGACCATCCTTCACGTCCTCCTCTTCATCTTCTTGGCGGCGCGCATCGCTTTCACCTCCTGCCTGTTCTACGGACTGACGAAGACGAACTGGAGATTCTTGTGAGTGCATTCCTCTTCTAGGTTTATCTTTATCGCTCTTTTTGTTATAGAATCCCATCCATGGCTTCCAGCGCCTTTGATGTCCTATGCTCGGTTGTACTGTGTGTCTTCTGCGTCTACATCATCCTCGTCATGGATTTGTCCGCAGAACAGAAGAAAGAATTAGCCCAAATTGTTGTGAAGTCAATGGGCACCACTTGGGACACCGAACTCGTCCGCCAATTTGTCGAGGATTTCGGACGGATCAGTAAGTCTACTCTAGATGGTCAGTGATCCTCCTTGCCACTTCAGTTATTGCTTACGCGGCGTCCTGCGCCTTTGTCTCCTCGGCCACCTTCCTCGCCTGGTCGAACTGGAAGGTCGATGTTTTGTACAAGTGTCACCGCTACTTCAAGAGCCTGGAGGCTTATCGACGCCGATCTTGATGGATTCGACGTGTTGTTATTAGGTGTTAAATGATCAGTTTGTCATTATGTATATGCGCCACCAATAAAATAGTTCCTTGTTTGCTTATAGCTGTCCTCTAGCAGGAGGGAGCGGAGCTACTCGTTATCATCCTTTGAGAATTTTTAGGGTGTGACCAGAAGAAGTAGGAATTTTTGGTCGTCGCCGGGGAGTTCCCGCAAAACACCGGCGGCAAGGGCCAGGGGTTGACAGCTGATGGCTGTCAAGCAACACAAA
>KN173341.1:26493-37933 GCA_000757755.1 Steinernema glaseri
GAAGAATAATTAAATTTCAGATTCAATTACAGGCAAATTATATATCCTTTCAGTAGTTTATTGAATTCAATTTATGGAAAAACTTGGTGATATGTAACACGATAACATTGTATATGCTCTAGATTTCTGATTTGTTTATGCTCTTTGCCATAGCACCCGAGGAACTTAACAGCGTATGTTTGTAAGTATTAAGTATCATTTAAACCTTGTTCCTTTTCCCCATTCTCAGAGATATTGTCGAAAAGAAACAAGCATACGATCGTCGATATGACAAGTTGACAAGGAGCGAAGAAGAACGTTTGCAAGATCTGATCGTTCCGCGTCACATGAGCTGCCAGTGCAATACGATTACTTTCGGATAGAAAACAAAGTCTACGAGACGTGAACACGTTTCACACGAAAATCTGAGCTTATCGCAATATGTATGTACGCGCTATGTGTACGTCATCTCTCCATCGAGCCTCCAATTTCCGACCATTAATCTTTTATGATTCCTTTTAATAAATTCAGTCATGTTCGTTCCTCAACAATCTTCGAACTTGAATTTTAAATGCGGGACCACTGCAGAATCTTTTTAACTTCCCCGAAAAAACTCGTCACCCTCATCCTCGTCTTCATCCACTAGGAACGATCGCCACTTGAAAGTATGCGATTTTCTCGCTAGGGTTAAAACTGGTTCCAGTGGGCTCTGATGCTCATCGGAATATCTTATTTCAAATTCGACAGATATCGATCAGCTCAAGAGGGGTCCGTGATTCTTGGGTATTGACTTAAATTAAATGAACTGAACTATTTTTATGTTGGACACATATTGTTTTCGTCCCGCTAGATTTGTCCACCCCTCGTTTTCGGCGGTCGTTCGTTCGGCTCCACACAGCGCCGATCCCCTCCCCCTACCCATCGACTCCGACGACGCCGCCATCGCAATCGTCAACGCAGCACATATGTCAGACGGAAGTACAAGAGTTTGCGAAAAAACCTGAATTCTCATTGGCAACATTTTGACCATTAGTCACAAGCGCCACCAAATCCCTTAAGCGTGGAAAAAAGCGCCTTTTTCGAAAACCCTAATCTAAACGGCGCAATGCAGCGCCGGGCTCGTGTCTTCTTTAAGTGGCTGATGACCTTGACGCCGGCTATAACGACCCCCGACTCCCGGAGGCAATGATTCGAGATTCGCAGGAGTTTTTCATGAAACGTGCGTTCCCTGACGAAGTTGAAAGAAGGCCCGTATAACAATGATATTTATGCTTCACTCTCCATGACACAAATAATAGTCTTCGTCTTATCGATTTGACATGGACGACTGATAAGGAGCACAAAAAGCGGACGAGACTGAGAAGCGACGCTGAAAAGTTCGAGGGGTCAGATGCTGTAGACGGAAATAATTAAACTCTGATCAATGGGAACACATCGCGAGTTCGAGTGAATGCGAGCACTCGCTCCAGCGAACAGCGCAAAATACAAAGGACAAACAATGTGTAATTTGGGTATTTGAATTGCATTGAAGTGTTTTCCGGAGGGTATATATGTTCTGGTGTAAACACGCTCTTTGCTGTGCCAATTAAATTAGACGGACCCAGTGCGAAAGTGAGTCATGGAAGCTGATCTCTTTTATCCTTGACACCTACAGGTCCCAGGATTACCCCAAGTGCATCCCATAAGAAGCCATTTCATTTCACCTCTAAGAAATCATTATCACTACTTAATACGCCCGCATACAACCCCTCAGTTTCCGGACGCCTTCCTTTTATGCACCACTTGAACTGCCTCCCATCATTAAATTTTTATGGCTTCTCCCATTAATGAATTCAGCAGTGTTCAAACTTCCTTCATTAATCTTCGGAGTGCAAATGTAATTGGGCCTCTGAGCAATTTTGTGCTTCCGAACAAAAACGCCACTTCTGTCAATCCCTCGAATCTGAATGCAGAGCAGACGCGCACTGTGTTGTTCTTGACGCTATCGATTTTCCCGCCGCAAAGATGACCTTTATTTTCCGGGTGTTTAGGCGGATTTTGACGGATGCGCAGTGCGAGATAACGGTGGCGCCGTAAATTTTTAACTTAATGCATTGGAACGGCTTCGGCTAGAAGGGAAATTTCTGCGGCGATAAACAGGAATGTGTCATGTTTCAGAGGTGCATTGTAGTGATTTGTATCATTCTCGAATAAATACACTCTCGCCTACGTATACGTTTGTCCTGAATCAGACTCCATTGTTAGCCGGAGATTATCATTTCGTACGCAGTCTTTTGTTATTGACGACAGGTGAGAAAACAAAGCTGGTAATAACTGGGCAATGTGTTGGTATAGTGGTTGGAGTACAAACGGACTACGAACTACTTTGAACTTTTACGATAAATCGACGTGAGCTAGATTTTGCCAATAAGCCAATATACTTTATGAGCACTACACCTAAGAAAACTGTTGCTCTTTTGTTATTAGTTATCAAATTGCGGCATGTAACGTACCCCTTGCTAGAGTGCTAGATTTTGCCAATAAGCCATTTTACTGTATGAGCACTATATTTAAGAAAATGTTACATTTAAGAAAATGCTCTTTATCACATTCTTATTAGTTGGCGATATTGTGGCATGTACCGTACCCCTGTTGAAAAAATATGTTTTTGGACACTGTTTCATTGCCGATAAATTCTACTACTTCCGCATTCATTTTTACTTACTCTAATTAGCTTCTTGTTGCTTTCAATTAGCCGTTGTTCACTAGGCTTTTTAGCCGCAAAGATGACCATAATTGGCTGCCTCTTAATGAACGCTCAGCGATTAACAAAGCGCACTTGGTTGTTCCTTAAAGTTTGGCAACAACTTCTTAGAATTGTGCGGTCTCTACACTCAAAACTGGCGGAATTCCCGGATGAGGTAGCATACGGTCACTGTGTTCCATTACACTCCTTGATTGTCATCGATACACGTTTGCCCTCCGCCCTTTTTCCTTTCCACCAACCGCTAATCCCTAGTGCAAACACTATTAATCGCATATCAAGTCGGTTTTAGTGACCAAAGGAGCCGTTCGTGACACATTAAATCATTAAGACAATCTGGCATCCACTCATCTGTGGCAGATGGCGCGGCGGGTAGTGTACGTTAATTATTCATGCAACACTCATATCGTCTCGGGTGATGGCGGTTGTCGGCCGTCGCGCCGCTGGTGACTCCCGGGAGATTGATGGGCGGAGCGCGCGATTGTTTGTCCCGTGAGTGTTCTCTGGTTTCGCCGCAGCGGCTGCTGATCTTCAAAGCTGCCGCCGATCGCCGTTCGGGCGGTCATTTGTACGACGGTGCGAATCATCGCACGTTTCGAGGTGTTAATCATGGGAAATCGGCAATGAAAGTCACACATAAATAAAACAAGAAGACAGCAAGTTGTAATGAACCCGGCACTCCATGTCAAGCCGTTCGCAAGCAACATGTTGTTGTTTGGAACGACGTTTGACGAAGAAGAGCGACAGCTGAATGCTTCCTGGAAAGCAGCTGCTTGAAAACAATACTATTCTGAAGAAATCTGAAAAGCATATCGGTTTACATGTGTCGAGGAGGTGCACTTTGAGAACAGAGCTACCATGTGAACTTGAACAGGACAGATTACGATGCACTCCAATTACGGATTAAAACTACCGACAGGTGTACTATATTGAGCGTGTGAGTGCGGGAATTGTTTACGACTACAAAATGTCAAGTACAAATGGCATTCGCTTCTCTTTCCCATAGAATATAAAAAATCTCATACATTGCAATGAACATATATCTTTCCAGGTACCTAATTGCAATTGAGTGTTCAGCTGCTTCATTCTGTTTCGAGTTTCTATGTAATTAACGTCAAATGAGGTGGTTTGTTTGTAGGGCGCTCCTGAGTCTTCTTTAGTGCCGGTTTTTCTTTCTGCAAGCAAAAAAAAGTACGTGTGCCCGTAAATCAGGAAAAACATCTGACTAAGGATGTAGTTTACAGTATGTAAACTGAGCAACCGCTCAGGTTGTGCTTAATGGTTCCAGTGCTGTTCCATAACAATCGCTCTGTGAGATCTTCCTTTCAGTTAAAAATGAAATGTATATTCTGGTACCTGCATCTTTTTCGAAACCTACTAGTTTTGCAATGTCTTCTTCTAAGGTATAAAAATGCGATGTTCTCTAATCTAAGCAATAAACGTTCTGGAGAACACACATTCCTACTTCCGCAACACAATTACCTCATTTCCCTCCCACACCTTGCCGATACCAACTGCAGCTTGAATGCTCAAACACCTAAATCACCATTTTCTTCGTGCCGGGGGCGGCAAACAATGCTGATCGATTTTCTCTCAGCGGCGCGACCACCACCGCGATGACCTTCGCGTTTTTTGACGGCTGTTTAGGGATTTCGGCAACGCCGCGGATGTTGTTTAGCGCTTTTTGCACTCCGTGTCAGACGTAATCCGATAATAACGGATTTCAGAGAATCCTGCGGAAAAACACTGGTCGCCATTCATAAACACTAGTAGCGTTGTTTTATGGCTTTGCGACTTCGTGGTCGCCCGAAATCCGAGCCATAAAATGAGGGGAGCTGCGATACGGGAGACAGATAGTCGGGCGAGATAAGTGCGAACGTCTCGAGTGGGGACGGCAGTTGGAGTGGAGGAGTTTGAAGGGAAGACAGAATAGATCAAATTTGACAAATGGGACACGTTCTGAAGCACTTGTCATCTTGAACTCCTTCGCTTGATATCCAGAACTTCCGGGTTGGAGCTCTCGGTAATAACATGGCATACTGTGGACATTTAAGAATAAGAGCCCCGACATTTTCCATGATCTATTTCAGCTCCTCAAAACACACATTTTTCCAATGTTTTCCACGCGGCCTTTCTGTAGGCTGAAGGTGTTATTCCGCTCCCGCAGTTTCCGCTTCATTAGATCGCATAAATAGCAGGCTGACATCTCAACTGACTAGACGGACAGATGAATGCTTTTCCGTTCGGTATTTCCAGATCTCAGAGTCGCGCCTCCGTATCCGGAAACGCCTTAAAACACTTGCACACATCCGAGACATGCTTGCTATCATCAATTCTTGTGGATCAAGCAATCCACTTCTCGGCCTCTATGTAAGCTCCCTAAAGGTGTGCAGATACACTCCATTCCCTCCACGTAAGTAATACTTATAGTTAGGGAGATATTTTGATCTTTATCTCTTTGATGAGATCGCACGAGTGTTTAAAAACAAAAACTATTTGTAGCTTGTTTTCATTCTTTCATTGTTCTTGGATCTTCCCTGAAGAAAACCGATGGATGAGAGCAGTCGTGTTGTTTGAAAGCAGCTGGACTCTCCAGGAGTTACTCTTTCATCGTTTGCTGTAAATACCCATAAGTAATCAAATCCACTCCAATTTAAAGGCCTTATTTATGCTATTTGGCAACGACTTCAAATCGCTGCCATTTTAAGCGAACCGCTATAAATAACAATTAAATTACCCATTTCTCGTCGAACCCGTCATCTTTCCCATGCAGGAAATACTTGCACTGTCTCAGAATACCTACCAGTAATCGAATTACATGCATCTCCGTCAATTATAACTCGAGTGCTCGTGTTTCCACCACATTTTGTCTAATTCCGTATTTTGCTCTCACACCCCATTATTACACCAGCGCCGAGAAGACCAGTTCCGCCGCAGTCAGCTGATGAACGCGGCGGTGTCGCGCGCAGACCGTGCACGCCTAACCATCCGAGCTGATACGGTAGCGCGGCAGTGGTGACCGGTGAGGTCGATGATGTCAGCGGTGCGAAAGTGCGATCGGGCGCCTCAAAGGGTCGTGTTTAGCGCAAAATTATGCAACGCCAAAATAGCCCGCTCAGATTGTTTCTGGCATCGAAACAAATATCACAGCTGTTGCAACGAGACAATGCTGCAAGAGTCCGACGCGTTTCATTCGCCGCTGCAAAGTGCACGTTGCCGACATAAACAATTCAACGTAACAAATTGGCGTCTTGTTTGATGAACACAGCGGCGCTGGCCTCTCGCGCTCCCTGGGGGAATTATTTATAGTGGAAGTTCCTCGTTTGGTGGCGGGCGGTTTTTTTAATTTCATTATGGTAATTTGATGTTCTGTGGGGCGAAACTGAAACGCGGCTAATCAAAAGGAATTAACTATGGGCTTTGCTAATCACTGAGTGCAGAAATGGTACGCAGGAGTAGTACACTGTTCCTGACGAGCATGATACTAAACTCAGTGATGTTTTCATCTGGCATGGAGGGTAAACAATGACGAAGAAGAAGCCTGTTGTTAGACACCAAGAGAGACGCTTTTCAATTCAAATGAACCGTAAAGAGTTTACTTCGAACATACGCCTTTGCAAAACAATGAAGTTTGTCGAAAAGTAGCTGGCCTCTGTAAACCTCATAGGTTACTTTGACGAAGTGGAAACCTTATCTAGAGGTCATCTTTCGCCGAGCCTGTTACCATTTGAAATGGCGGGCTGTAATCTTTCTAATCTGGAAGCCCACGCATGGCATCATTTTCCCTCCATGGCGGCTTAATTACTCAGCGATTACTCACACTAGTGCGAAAGATCCGCGTCTCATTCGCGAAACAAAAAATGTTGGCAGACATGATATGACGTAAGGACGGTTCGATAATACGCACTATCTCAATGTTTGCTGTCCCTCATCTTCTTCAGCTCTTTTTTGCACCTCCACATGTGCTAATTGCGGGTGCCATTACACCTAACGACCACCAGGTGTTCCATCATTGCAGCCTGCTAACAGCGTAAATTATTCAAGGCGGTGTGTTTCTTAGCGACCAAAACCGAAAGCATAAGAAAGTAGTGCACAGTGCTCTTAACGACTCACTGATAACATCATCAAAGAGCCGTTGCTCTGCGCTTGGGTCTGATACTGAAGACCAACGGGTTGGGTACTTTTAGCAGAGCATAGTGATTTTTTAATTTCTTGCCAATTTTCTGACCGGTCCCTCGGTTCCTATTGCGCGTGCGCGTCACCCGGTGACGCAGGACAGAGGCGCGCGCGCTCCATCAAAAGAACACTTGCGCACTCTCTCTGCGCGCGCTAAATACACTTGACCTACTCTTATCGGAAGGGCGATTTAACGAGCTTTTGGATGTGCGCGCAGGCGCGTTGAAATGAAATGAAACCCGATGCAACAGAACTGGAAAGTGTGGGAAAGCTTCAAGGAATGTTTCGCGGTTCCGGCGACCACTATGGACACCCCCTCCCAAGGCGCTGTGGGTGGTCGATGAAGTGGAAAACAATATAGCCAGATAAAAAATAACACCATCTTGTCAGTCTTTGATCTTTCCACGTGCTTACGCTCCTTCCACAAGGTGACCTGATATGAATGTAGTTGTACAGTGAGGAAATCCTGTAGAATAACAAATTTTGATGGATGACTTCTGACCGTCATCTTTTTATAGTCATAAGGTGCCTATATTGTACCTCTTTGACGCGGTAATCACGTCACACTTTGCATCGAACTTTAATTTCCTCTTGCTTTGCTAAGCCATCCACTGACACATTTCAGGACATTCGTAATAAGTCGAGTCCGTAAAACATAAGCCTAATTCCAGGAACAATACTTCTCATGTTTTGGTTCTGATAGTCGCTGACGTATGTGGCAAAGAAAAGTTCATTTGCACCTGTCACGATTTCATAAGAACAGTTCGCCACTTCAAACCCAAATCCTTCAATAGCCTTCTCCTCCATGTTCTTAAAAAGCAGATGACCATCATGCCCAATGATTAGAACGTGCCCTCGTCGGGAATTGCGGACTAAGACAATAGATAGTCGCATGCGAAACGACGAACGAAAACAATGGGCTCCGAAATTAACATCGCTCGTTTATCATATTCATGCGTGTGAAACGCCCGATCTATTCATCATCGACAAGAATGTGGAGTTCCAAACCTTTTTTTCTCAGCGCTTAAATGTCGCTTGCCATGAGCCAAAGTACTACTTAATGCATGAATGTACGTATTACGTTTGCGGAACTACAAAAAATAATACATAATACGCGGCGGCGCACAATGCCGCTTCAGCCATCGAAATCGGCTTTTCAAAAAGCGGATTATCAGAAAGTGTTATGATGTATAGCCATAATGAAGTGAGGAACATAAACGGGGCAGATATGGCTGTTAGTTCAAATTGGTAAATTGAATTTAAGCGGCTCCAAAGTCGAACGAGAACCGGTCTTGTGCAGGGCAAACGGCGTGACAAACATCTGCGATGCTTTGTTCTCAGGAACTAGTTGCCACTCTACGTACGTTCCACATACGTAAGTTGTCTTGAAAGAGCCACAGAAAAACATCTGGCCACGGCATCATCTGTTTTTCCAACATATTAACCACGAGGATGAGTTGTGCTGCCTGGCTTTCGAAGTCGTTTGCATGTAAGTGTACGGAAGCTCTGCTAGCCTATGTCAGAACAATCCGTCGATCATTGCTGTCGGATATATCATCCGTCCTTTCTGGTCGTCTCTTAGAATTTTCTAACGATTTCTGTTCCCCATCCCCTTTCTTCACAACGTCCTTTACTCGCCTCTGATAGATGACGAGGGAGCGAAGCCGGAAAACGGCGGTTTCCCATTTTCTCCGTCCACTTTTCCAGCGAAACGCCGAGCGCACGCGCCCCTCCCACTCGCTCGCACGACTGCAGAAGCAGCAGCAATCCTAATGTCGTTGACGAAAAACACCGCTGGTCCGAAGATAAGCGTGGCGGCTGCGCGCCCACCAAACGATGGACCAACAGAGCCGCGTTGACCGATCTGCGACGCGACGACGCAATCCAATCGCAAGGGGTCAGCAGCTCATGGCGAAGTCAAGAGTAATTTGATTTAGACATGGAGCTCTTCTTCATTTGTTGAAGCACCATGATCGAATTACTTGAAATCGTGGAACCATTCCATGGGGGTTCTAGCAGGAACTGTTCCATAGAACGCTCAAAAAGAAAGGGTGAAGTGATGACCTTGAACAAACACATGCGATATGAGGTCGTCCTAAACCGCAGCCTATTATAAAGAATGTTGAATCGAATGTGTTCCCAGTCAGGGTAGACATAAACAGCGGGCGTACATACTTCACGAGAAAAAGGTTTAACCTGATATTCCGAAGGTCACCTGTTGCATATAAACAATATCCTGTTTCCTGGATATGTCTCTATAATTAGCAGTCTTCACCGGAAATTCATTATAAATGTATGTTTGAAGCGTAATACGCCTGGAGTCGATTTATATGCTTGGTTTCTAATGGTGATATGGTAAAGGTTAATTTGATGAGGCGTTTCGATGAGAATCTCTTTAACTTTCCAATAAGTGCTAAAGTAGAAAATTATTAGAAGTTTAGACGTGCTCACGCACTTTTGCCCCTCGCATAAAACGGAAGTTTTTTCTTTTCGCCCCCAGAAACACGAAATCGTAAGAGCAGACGTTTCCCACACCCCATCGCCAATCATTTCCCCCGCTGTAGCTTAATGACAGCGACAATTGTTTTCAAAACAATCAGTTAAGTTCACCCGTCGATTAGGTCCATTCACTGAGTGAAAACAGAATTTATCACAAACAAGCCTTGTCAACTTTTCCATTTACTAACCCCTGAGCCGTTTATTTTCATTCAAAGTGGCAGATCCCCCGAGACGTCCGCTCATTCTCGCTCGGCGTTATCACCAAACAACGCGTTCCCACGGGAGTCGAGCGCGTCAAAACGCCGCTGATAAGCGGCCTATTTGCAATGTGTCCCGGCTAATTATAGACAAGTTCACCCGTTGTCACGCCGTGAATATTTCAACGCGACTCATAATTAATTAACAGCGTAAGCATATGAGTTTCCACTACCCGATTGACTCATTTCCTCGTTGTAAAACGACGGCCGTGTCAACCTAACTAGACACATATGAAAGCAAATCTGTCGTTCTTTGTTTACGGTTAGATTTAAAATGAATCAAAAACAACGAGTCGTGGAAGTCGGTCGCTTGTCTCAGATCGCTATGTTGTTTTCGCCTGCAATTCCGACTTTTTCTCGTTTCTTAATAACGTCAGCAGGACAGACGTCGTTTTGTTATCATCTCAATGCGTATTGACAAACAACCCGTATAGTAGAAAGTGTTTATTGATCCGGATGGGACGAGAGCGTGTTTCCGAAACTCGAGCACTACCGTGGGCTACGTGATCTTTATGAAGAACGGGCGTTAAGAATTCCCATGATTTTCGAACACCTGTCCCTGCAGCAGTAAAGACATGGTTCTAGTTGCGTATTTTTTCAATATACAGTAATTTATTCAGTGATTTAAGTTTTGGTAAAAACCGTACTTGTATTCCAGGGGCCTTAATTGTACGTGGACGCTTGCAGTGTTACATATCCAACTCTAATTACTTTAATTGTTTCCGCGCGTACTTTTTTCTAACATCCAATTAAACTGATAAACAAAGGGGCACCACTAGCCCTGAATTAGCGGCATTGTTTATCCCAGGGGGTCGTTCTTTGAACGTGGTGACACCTTACCGCGACGATGTTCTTCGGTCGTATTATATGGGTTCGCCGGTCACCCATAAAACGGCACCCTCGAAGTGACCTTTTCCCGCCGCAAAGATCGACATCAGTGTTACAGCTTGTTAGCGCTTTGCAACCACAAAAAATTACTCTATTGCGTAAAATCTGCAATGTAGTTCCATTTCGTTATTTCCGCTCCAATTTTTTTAGTCTCGCGTTTTTCGCTCTATCGCTAGTGCTGCCACTCATAAGAAGTCCTTAAATAGTTTGCAGGAACAAATTGAGCCAATTATAGAGCCTGGAAGGGTGTTTAGTCATAATCACCTTAGTGTGCTCATGTCTCCACTTCCCTTTTGTTTATGATGGCCACGATTCTGCCCTTTCCTATAGGATATCTTGTTTTTCTCCTACCACAAGGGACGTGTCTCCCGCTAAAGTTCCTTGTTTTTCTTCCCAACTTTTTTTCCGTCCAGTACCACTTTTTATATTCTCGCTTTCTCCATTCACATTCCATTAAGTGCTATTGTCTGAATTATCACCTGCTCTATTTGCCCCCCCTCGACTCTGCTCTCAGCAGACCATGCGGTTATGACGACCTTTTCCAGCGGTGTAGACATCTGTTCGCTTTTCGTCGAAGTGACGCCGCCGCGTCCCGCCCGCCGCGTGAGATGACTGACCGACTGACTAATCTCATCGACAACGCGATTTTGTTTTGGAATTTATTCATTTGCCGCGCGCGAACGCCGCGGCGAGAGAGTCGCAAAAAAAGCAATTAAGCGTATTATGTATTGCGGAAGGGGACGAGAGTGTCAAGTGTCCCCATTGTATTTGCATGCTAATTACATCGCCGCGTAAATGGGCAAGTGCGCGCACTTCTATGGAGGCGTTCGCTGAGTTGAATGGCCCGGGAACTTTAGAGGCGAAAGGTGCACTGAACAACAAACGCAAATAACTTGTT
>KN173351.1:3515-14645 GCA_000757755.1 Steinernema glaseri
TATCCCGTGTGTTGGAGCCCGTAAGTGTTCTTCTTGCAAGACCGTAAGTGCATCCGAGGTTTCAGCGATGCCGTTGATGGTCGGTCGATGCTGCTAGGCGGTGCAAGAAGAAGGCCAGAAGAAGAAGCTCCTGAGGGCGACAAATATTGTGTCTGTACATTCTGACGAGATTTAAACTAATGTGAGATAAAGTAAAAGTGAAACCGCCTTCGTAGGAACCGGCATAGGGGGTCTCTCAATAGTCGAATCTACTTGACAGAAGTGTCTTTTATTCAAGGGTGCAAACACTTTTCATGAAATGAAATTAATGAAATTCAGAGTGTTCGTTCGGAAACTTCTTCTGTTTTCACTCTCAATGTAGGTCACTGGCTAGGAAAAAATGGTCATTTCGTTCATTTTCGCTCACCACACCCACCCTGCTACTTAACGCACACGCAACTTTGGAAATTCAATACACACCATGTTCGCTCACTTCCTGCCTGTCCTTCTTCTTGCTGCCTCTGTAAGTTCCCCTCTTAAGTCTTCCATAGCTCATCGTTATCCAGTTCGCTGAAGCGCAGATCCCGCCGTCGATTCCTGGCGACGCTGCTATAGCGAACAATGCGCTAGCTCACGCTGTTGGACTAATCCATGGATCCGGTTTGCCGTTGCAAGGGCTCCCTGCAAATCATGCTCTGCAGCAGGGACTCAATCAGGGACTAATTCCTAGAGGAAACAGTGCCGTAGCCAACGCTGCCCTGGTCAACGCTGTTGGGATGCTTCAAGGATCCGGTGTGCCCCTATCAGGGCTCCCTGTGAATCAAGGGGTACCGAATCTCGGTGCACTTCAAGGACAATACCCTCCCGCAGGCTTCGGTGGTGGCAACCCACTCGGAGGAGTTGGTGCACTTAACTATCCTGGAAGTTACCTCGGACCTCATCCAGGGCTTCTTGGTGGTCTCGGAAACACTCTAGGAGGAGAAGCCGGAATCCTTGGAGGAGTCGGAGGTCTCATAAGAGGAATCACTGGAGGAGTCACCCAGGGCGGTCTTGGAGGCCTCGGAGGACCCGGAGGACTTGGTGGTGGATTCCATGGATAAGACTAATAAATATTTCCAAATAATTTATCCCACATTCACAGAACTGGCTCAAACACAAGTTCCCGGTGCGTGCTGTTCGATGAAGTTACAGTACCAAGCGACCCGGGTGTAGACCGCTGAAACATCGAAGTCCTCTAAGGAGCACGGGCAACCTTCTACCTGGATGGGTGTCCTGATGGTGCATCATGAGGTCGATTCCGTTGTCCTCCTTGGGGATAGGTCCGGACGAAGTCAAACCGATTTGGAAAACGCCCTGCGTGGAGTACACGACCAGGGGACCACCACTGTCACCCTGAACGGAGCTAGTATGGACTGCTGGGAATCTCAGAACCTACAGGGCCACTGCCAATATGAGCGCCACCGGCGCAGATCTGTCCACTTGTGATATGTGCCAACACCTGGTGGCAGTAGTACCACGGATACAGCCAAAGGGTGACAGAGCGAAGATCCTCACTGTCGATAGGCTCTCTGTCGAGGACTAAGATAAATATTTAGGAGTGGTGACGGCAACGTCAAAGCACCTCCGTAGGTTCCGAATCCAGGAAGCGTGGCAGTGGGAAATTTGAGAAGCGGAAGGTCATCCCGACGAATCTTCGCCAGGGCCACTTTGCTGTTGAGGGCGAAGGGTGAGTCGACCTGTGAATAATCGACACTACATAAAAGCTGGGTACCACCAACCTCAAGTATGGCAATGTCGTTGACGAGATTGTGATACTGTGGGTGGACGAGGACACGCTTCACCTTCCTCCACTGAGCGTCGCTCTCGGAGGCGTTCCGATGTGCGGATCCGGCCATGGCCATAGGCGTCGGATCCATAAGCATGCCAACGACACAGTGGGCGGCGGTCAACACGTGCCTTGGCGAGATCAAGGAGCCCCCACAGAATGAGGGCCAAACATGTCCATCTTTTTTCATTTGATACTTGAAAAAGACGAAGAAAGGGAACTGTCCAGCGTTGACATGTCTCCCTCCTATGATCTAAAAAACGCTTGGCACGTGCGAGGGTTGGGTAGAAGGTGTCCAAACCCCTTCAGTGGGTGTATGACCCGAGTCAAGTGTGAAGAAGGACGGCAGGAAGGTAAAGAAGGCCGCTGCGAGCAGCAGTAACGAAGACATCCCGTCCTGGCAAGGGGAATTGGTTCCCCGCGGCTCCCGTCTCCCTTTTGAAGCCGATTTCCTTTTGATCAGAATTCTAATTATATATGCCATGAATTTTATTGTTTTGCGATAGACCCACACCTGGCCGACCATTTCAGTCAGCGAATCGTCATTTTCCCGTTTTGTAGCACATGGAAGACACCCGACCTAAGGACGAGCTAGCAGAAGAATCCGACAGTGGCGATCTACTTCGAATACGAGTTCTCCGCTTCTGGTTAGGCCTCCTTAGATGCTTCTCTGGAGAGGCATCTTTTGACATTTATGTCTAACCATGAAGGAGATAAAAGTCTTCTTGCAAGAACACTGCTTCTTTGGGTGCGTCATCACAAATGAGCTGCTGTTTCGCCGCTTAAGAGAGGGGATGTAGTCTTCTCTAAGGAGACTCCCTACGGCTTCGTTTAAGAACTCCAACTCCCTAAAACACTCAAGTCCAGAAGGAACTAACAAGCAGTTGTAAACGACTTCAAAGCCTTCGACGGAGATAAGACAATTGCAGGGAAAAGGCTTTATTGTCGACGCTTCCAAAATCACGTGCGCAAAAGGTCATAATCCAAAAGGATGCGGGGTTTCTTTCCAGCGTTCAAGTTTTGCTTCAAGACGACGAAGGTCACTTTTCCTTCTAAATAACAAAGAAGTGATTAATACAAATATTCGGAGACGAACATACCTTTGTACGTTTCCACAAATCGGCTATCCACGAGCTTCCATAGCTTGATTACGTACAATATGTCGAATTCCCGGAACCCAGTCATCATTGATAGCTTCGTAAGACTAATGGGCTTGCAGAATCCGCCTATCTTCCTGAACAAGAGGAGCAACGCTGTATTCCAGTACTTGCGGTACACGATCTTCCCCATGTCGGACAGAGGATACTCGGGGCCAGCGATGACTTTATCGCGCCGCGAGAGCTCGTAGCTGAGCTGGATTAGGAAGCTGCCGTATCCTTTGCGCTGGTGTGGAGGTAAGACCATGATGCAGGCGAGATTGTTCTGGGGAATGCCGGGTTCCTTGGAGAAGAAGCCAACGGGATGTTCGGAACCATCACCGTGAGTTTCGCACAAGACGTAGAAGACGAACTTGTCCACGTCGTATAACAGCGTCTTGTGGTCCAGAAATAGCTTTCCCAGGAGGCACAAGCTTTGGCAATACAGCTAAATTGGAAACAGTAGAAGAAGCCACTTCAACCCAGAACAAACCTTGTCTTTTTCTCCATTTACTTCGAACACTGTCACGTTGTCCTTCCTGTAAATTTCTCTTCCTGGTGGCCGCCTTTTCTTACAAGCTTTCGCCTAAAAAGATGGTATGATTGTAGGATAGGAGTCACCCACACTACCTTATGACAATTGAACTCCACAATGTCAAACGTGTACAGCAGGCAAAATTCGCAAATTAGGATAATTCCGTTTTGCGCGTAGACTTCGGGATAAGGCGAGAAGTACCAGCTTTCTATGACGTGGTTAGAGAACCGCACTGCCTCCACGAGCTTGATCTTGGTCTGCTGAAACGAGAAGAAGCGTGAAATGACTCTTAAGAGGCGACCTACCTCCTCCCGCTCCTTCTCGAGGCTGACATCCTTCGCGGTCAAGCCTTCTCGGTGTTCCACCAGATGCTCGAATTCGTGCTCAAAGGTCGTCCTGCTTCTTGTCGCCACAGGGCCAGCGGGCAGATTCGCCGTTCCGAACGGGATTCGCTTGAGGAACTTCCAGCTGGGCAACCATCGGTCAAGACGGCGATCTTCTGACAAGTAGTGGACATAATACATCGGGAAGGTGAGGGTCTTCGGCATTTCGCCTTCTTCTGTGCCTAAGTGCATCTTCTTCGGAAGCGGCGATGACGTCTTGCTACTGTCTTCTTCTCGCTCCTGGGCACGCTGGTTGCGTTCTTTCTTCAATCTTTCCAGCATTTCCTTTGCGTCTCGTGTCAACCGAGGTGACAGTACTGAAACAAACACGCACTAGATCGGAGTCCGGACGCTCTCCTACTTACCTGGCAGGTTACCCTTTTTGTCCGGCAGCAGTGGGTTGGGAACAGTGAAGATCTTCTCCTCGAGAACTTCAGCCGCTGCTTCGTGTGTGTTGGGGCCGCTTTCCATAAGCACTATGTAGTGCTCCTCCTTCTTGATGACTGGGTCTTCGGCCAGTGACGTCACGGTCAACGGCTTCTTGGACTTTGTCGACCTGGACATCTGAATCCACGATTTGCGTTAAAACAAGAAAAATGCATTGCAAGACGCGATCACATAAAGAAGAAGACACCCACCCCCAGGGCCCGGCCAACAGAAGAACCTCATGGTGCGTAGTAGGCGCCATGGCCATCAGAATCAACGAACTATGATATTCAGTTACGATTGATCGTGCTGAGACCTAGACAGCAGATCATCCTGCAGGTAAGTTCGTACGTTCAGATACAAGTCCAAGGACAGTTGCACGTTCCACCAAAGCGATGAAGACGTGTCCTGAACAAGGAGGTGCTTCTGCTTTCGCCTCATTAACCGAAAATTGAGATCCCAATCTCACAAGTCAGAACAAAACTGTTTCAAGGCGGCTTGTTAGGATCGTTTATTCGACTTTTTTAAAAACGACTTTATTTCTAGAATCTGCGGTGTTATTCCGCGCGAGACAACATATATACAACACCGACAAACACACAACCAGATGTTTCGGACAGCCTGGAGCAATTTCTCTTTGGCCCTATTAAGGTCTTCCTCGGTCTCCTCCACCTTCCGGGCGGTTTCTGCGTGCGCAGCCTTCCTCTTCTCCACCTTCTTCAACGCTTCCTGGTAGTCCGAGCGCGCCTTGGCGATGGCCTTCTCCTTCTGGTGGTCACGGTTCATTCTTGGCGACGAATGAGCTTATTCCGGGTTTTCCTCCCTTTTAAAGTGGTAAGCGGTGTCGTGGCCATTTTTGTCGAAACTGTTTTTCTCTAATAACTTTTTTGTGTTGCAAATTGACGATTTCGCGTCTATTGCAAAGTTGTAGAGCGTGACGAGCTCTACAAAAGTTATTAGCTCGATTTTTTAAAGGGTCCTTGGAAAGGGATTAAAGTGCAAAGAGGTGTTTTTGGGATTTTGGCCATTTTGAAGGTGATAGAGGTGAGTTAGAGAGCCGGGAAAAAGGTGAAAGATAGAGTGAAGTATTGGCAAGAAGATGGGCTGATAAAATTCTAGGGTCACAGGTCAAGAAGCGGGCTAAAAGGGCAACTGTCTGAAATGTCCATGGTGGTTTTGGTGACCATTTGGTGGTGTCTGGGTGCACACGAGCGGTGTCGGTGACTGAAGTTCGCCTTCTAGACAGTTCGCTTCACTTTCAAGGGCGAAGGTCACTTTCTGTTCATTTGCAGTTGCAAATTCCACCAAAGTGAAGGAAACTTGTTCGCCATATTAACCAAGAAGTGAGATCCCAATCTCACAAGTCAGAACAGAACTTTTCCAAGGCGGCTTCTTAGGATCGTTTATTCTTTCGCACAAATTAGAAAAGATTATCGGCGAAACCGATTCGCTTATTGTCATAGTCGTAGGACGTACAGTAGCTCTGCATGAAGGGGATTCCGAAGGTCCAGTCGGCTCCGAAAGCGCCGCGAGAGTCCTTCAGGTTCACGACGCACATATTCCCGGGAAGCGGGTTTCGGAGGTCCACATATTCCATGGGGAGGATCTGATAGCCTTTCCCTTCGATGGCCAGATCCAGCGGCGGCAGGTAGGGGGCGTCGTCACATCCTACGAGGTAGGCTCCTTCAGAGTCCGAGTAGGAGACGTTCTGACTCTTCATCATCCTCTTCAAGTAGCGGCCAGGAACACCAATCCAGCCACTGCCCGTGTCCATGACCGCCTGCTGACGGCCCTTTGCCGAGAAGGCGCCGTAGAGGAGGCCGTCCACGGGGAACTGCCAGTAGGAGAGGGAGGACAGCGAGTGCCAGCGGATGTTGTCGACGTCGCACTCCGACGGCAGAAGGGGTCCTCCGAAGCGGAGGAAGTTCTTCGTTCCGTCGTGGGACATGAAAATGCCGAACATGTTCTGCGCCTCCATCTTCAGGGCGTTCATCCAGAAGGGAGTGATGCCGTAGGCGGAGAGAGAAGGCCAGCCGGCGCCCACGACGCCGAAGAAGCCGCGTTCGTTGACTCCTTTGTGGGACTTGGGGAACTGCTGGCGGGACACATTCCAGTACTCGCCGAACTGAAATCGAAGGTGTAAATGTAGGCACACCTACAGCTTGGAGATGCCCACGAGAAACCCTATTTTGCCTGTATAAGAAACTCTTTTTTTCACTAGAATAGAATCCTTCGGATGGCCTTTTGCGCTCAAATGTGGTAAGGCCCAGATAGTTTGTCTTGTTAGAGGCTCTGGGATATAAACCTTAAAAAGCTGTCCAAGCATACCGAGACAAAGTCGCTTCCAATGCTGTCACTTTCACTTCTGTAGCTAGTCGAATTGAGAGGCTCAAAGCAGGTGGCCGGGTCAGCGGGTGGGTGTTCAGTGCAGAAGTTGACGGTCAAGTCAGCAGAAGTGGTCGAGAAGTCGTACAGGAAGGATTGCACTGCAAGTAGGAAATGAGTAATGTAGAAACAAGGAAGGAACATACAGTTGGATCCAATAGCTATGTCAGCGGACAAGTACTCGTACCATGGGTGCTTGTACGGTGTGGCGTCCCTTCCTCTGAAAAGGTAACGATTGTGGATCATAAAAATAGCGCTTTAGGGACAAAATCCTTTCACAAAAATCCTATCCTTAAACTCATGTCAGCTCTCATATGCTCCTACCTACCGTGGAGGACTTGTCGACCGGGTGACCTTCAATCGGACCAATTTTCCTTTCTTTTCCTCCGCTAGAGGAATTGCAGAAACGCAAAGGAGGCAGAAGAAGGAGAGCCACAGAAGTCGCATAGTGGCCGACTGATAAAGAAGGGTGCCGCCATTAAGACTTGGTTAAGTAGTAAATGCTGCGCCAGTGGCGTCTTATCAGTCACGCATGTACTTATTTTCACTTATATCTATCAGCTGCAGAGGAAAAAAGACGACCGACTGGCTACATAGTTCTTTTATGGCTTTTCCTCAAGAATGTCTTCTTTCAGTGGTTCAATCTTGAGATCATCGTCAGATCTGGATCAACACCGTATAATCAAACTGTAATTGTACCCTTTGGCGGTGAATAGAGTCGAGCTGTGTAATTTAGTTAAAATGATGTGTTCCTGCATTTCCCTGATCTAGTTTGTGTCGCTTGACAGCGAGTAGCTAGGCAGTGTAGAATCCTAGCGCTGAAAGATCATGCTTGCTTTAAGGATGCCATGAATGGTAACAATAAATATTTATTTGCTTCTCCAAATCCTTCAAAGTGCAACAAGAAAGAAAATGACGAGGTGGCGGGGTATATACAGAAACAGAGGGTGGAGGAGATGGCTAGTACGACATGGCAGCTTCTTTGTAGTCGGAGCCGTCTTGCGAGAAGAGGTCCTCGAGTTTCCACTGGAGCGTCTCGAACGTCGGTCGTCGGTCGGGCTCCTTGTGCCAGCACTCCAGCATGATCTCGTAGAGGACTCGCGGACAGCCTGGTGGACAGGGCATACGGTAGCCCTGTTCTACCTGGTGGAGCACTTCGGCGTTCGTCATTCCTAAGGGATCAACTTAAAGTGGTTTGAGGAGGAAAGGGGATACCTGGGTAGGGGAGGCGACCGTAGGTGACCAGTTCGGTGAGCAAGATTCCGAAGCTCCAAACGTCGGATTTAATCGTAAATCTGTTGTAGTTTGCTGCTTCAGGTGCGGTCCACTGAAATCACAGTGTACTGTAGGATCAGTCAATTTTGTCCTTGATGTGTTTGGACTCCAAAAAGATGCAAAAATTAAGGACAGAGCCTTGAAGACGAACAACTAATGATAACTCCTTTGTTTTAAATTATTTTCTTTCTTTTATTCTTTAGTCTTTTGAGCTTTGGAACGCAAAGTACCCTTTAGGAAACTATTATATGCCACCAACCTTGATCGGGAACCGAGCCCCTAGCCTCGCCTCGTACTCGTGCTCCTTAATCACCCGGGCGAGGCCAAAGTCGGCGATCTTCACCGTGCAATTCCTAGAGACGAGAATGTTCCTCGCCGCCAGGTCCCTGTGGATGAAGTTCTTCTCCTCCAAGTAGCTCATGCCGGCGGCGATCTGCGCGCCGACCTCCGCCAGTCCCGGCATGGAAGTGTCCCTTCCTCTGCCCTGGAGGAACTGTATCAGGTTCTCTTCCATCAGCTCCGTGACTATCAGAAGAGGCTCGTCCTTCGTGCACACGGCGTAGAGCTGTAGGAGGCGCTTATGTCGGAAGCGTTTCATTATCTGCGCCTCGGCCAAGAAGTCCCCCGCGTCCGCCGAGCCGGGCTTCAGCTTCTTGACGGCGACGGCCGCGTTGTTCCAGCGGCCTTCCCACACCTCGCCGAACTGCCCAGCGCCGATCTGACGGAGCAGGCGGAGATGGCGACGGTCCACCTCCCACTGGTCGTCGTAGGTGAACGTCGCCGTCTCCGGGTTCTCCAGGCGAGCAGCCGGCTGGTTCAGCGCCACACAGAGTCCGTCGGCCGAGTGGCGGTAGTGCTCGATGAGTTCGGGCAGAGTGGCGAACGGCGTTCGGCGCGCGATGAAGTAGCCGCCGTGGTCCATCTGCCGGATACGGTAGTGCTTCACGGTGGAGCCGTCTCTCACTGGAAGAAGGACTGTATTCGAACATCTTGGGATGTTCTTCCATGTTCAGGAAGTCCCGAGTTGAAGTGCCCCTAATCTAGTGTCCCAAATTTGACAACATCTTGGGAAGTTCTTAAGTCACTTTTGAACTGATTTTTTCTTGTCATATGTGTCATATAAGACTAAATGGGTAAATCATAATAAAGTGTAATTCAAGTAGCTTTAGTAGGCTTAACATGATCCCGTGTTTGTAGAATATAGCTGGTTTTTAATCAAAAAACTTTAGTACCCAATTTTATAGAAAGCGTTTATTAAGTGGCCCGTTTTTTACCGGGCAACTCAATATGTTCAAGGCGCCCCGAGTTGAAGTGCCCCCTGATTTGACTCTCCGGCACCCAGGCTTCGCCGTGCCCCCGAAGACAAAAGAAGTCGTTTGTTTGGGTTCGTCGATTTAACCCTTTTTGCGTCGGAAACGTTCGTCCGCTTGAAAAAGTGGAACGGTGTGTCGGAGCCGAAGGTCAACAAACTCGCGAGCGAACTCACCGGACAGCGAGAAGTCGTTCTCGCGGCTCTCCGAGTCGCGCACCAAGAAGTTCCCGTGCTCGTTCATGCTCAGCAGCAGCAGCTTCTCCGCCTCGATGCGCCGCATCTTGCCGAAGTACCATCTACAAAGAGGAATTTAGCCCGGCGTCCTCGGCGATTAGCCCTACAGGTGCCCCCCTAATCCGTCGGCGGCGTTCGCTTTCGCCTCCCGCCGTGTGCCCGAGCGCTTAGCGGCCGTGGTCATCGCCCTAATCCCGCGCTGTTTGCTTCCAGCTGCGCGCGACGGGGTCAAGAAGGCGTCGAACTTCATCGCACGCCGATCGATCAAATCGAACACAAGAAGGCGATTTGTCAAGCGGCCGCGCGTGAGTCGAAGTGGCACTCGGCGGCCTTGCAAGGAGGTTTCCCGCCGCTTGGAAAACCCCTCGTGTGATTTGCAAGGAGAACGATCGACGTGGATCGTTGGGGATGCAAAAGTGAATGGTGGGGAAAGCCTGATTATGCCGCAGGAAAACAGGTTCTGGCATCAAAGTTGCCCAAAACGTTGTTAATATGGAATCCCACTGCAGGCTAAGATTGGTAAGTGCTGCGTCAAGGCACAAGATGAGTCACGATGTGTAAGTGGTCGACCATGTGGAGATGACTTAAATATAACAACGCAAAAATGAGGGGAAACTTGTTTTGTGATTAGAGAGTGATATTGTCAAAATATTGTCACGTTTAGTGCTCCAAAACACAGAAATAAGTTAAGGTACATGTAAAGCGATTCTGGAGCTCCCACATTGGACCTACCGAGGGAAGGATGCCCCTGTATATTACCGGAGAGTACCCTCTGATTGTGGGTTAAATCACCTTACCCTCTCTGATCAACCTTATCTTTCAATTCCGTTGCGCTTTTTCTGCCCTACCCTTTGTGGTGCCACTGGTCAAAGAAGAATCTCATTGGGTAAAACCAGAACCCTCTAACGTGATTTGTAGCTGATTGAGATTCCAAATACAACTGACAATAGATCTGCTAGGAAAAATCTTCCCCATAGTCCACGGTCTCCTACACTTCCTGTCACAGAATTTTTGATGTAATCTTCCGGTTGGATCATTACAGCGTGCACTAATCTATAATGAACGTGAACGACGCGAGTTAACGCGGGACGGCCTTGAAGTGCGAGCAGTGACATGCTGCGAGTTACCTGCTTATTGTGGAACGATCCGTATTTGGCAAAGTGATGAGGCAAAGAACCCCGAGGCTTACGCAAAGGTTGCCCCAAAAATGGTAATGTGTCGCGACATATGATTGAAAGAAGGGGAATCTGAAATCCTCAAATTCTTTGGCCTCCCAGCTAGCTTGACTTATTGTTAGGTAGCAAGGGTTTTCTCTTCCAAAGGTCTTTCGGTGAGAACACCGAGCCCTGTCATTGGATTCTGTACAAGCTATCCCTTAAAAATGAACCCTAAGAACGTCTTCTCTGAGTTCCAGTTACAGCCTTCTACACCGTTCTCCCACTTGAGCGCGTCCTCAAAACAATCGCGGCGCCCTTCGGCTTCGGATCACCGCAAACAAATCGCGGGTTTTTGTCCGCTGATCGCCGAAATGTCAACAAATGCCCCTGCGACCCACTATTCTGCACACGAAGAAGAACTGACCGATGATTGTGGTGAAGCGGACGGCGGGCGAATGCCGAGGAGCCGATAAGGGTCGGAGG
>KN173351.1:14767-33113 GCA_000757755.1 Steinernema glaseri
GAAGAGTGGCGGTGGAGGGAAGCGATTCTGGAGCTCCCACATTGGACCGACCGAGGGAAGGCAAATAGCGAAAAAAGACGCCGATTTAGGGGTCAAAGCGGAGGAGGCGCGCGAGAGGAGGTTAATCGCTTTGAGGAGAGTGAGTGAAGAAGTGACGAAATAGGTTCGTCTGCGAAGGATCCGTCGCCGAATCGCCCGAGGAGATAAAAAACGCGAGAAAACGGTGCAGTCACTGAGTCATGGAGGCGGCCTGTGCGGGAAGGTGCTGAATGGTCAGCGGCTGGACCACGCAGAACGGGAATAAGTGGACGGAAGACGATGAATGAAATCAGCGTTACGAAAGGGAAAGAAATCGATTAAGTGTTTCATGGGATTACGGAAGGAAGCCGGATAATGGAGATGGAAGAAGTGGTACCTTCCCTGGGGGTCGGACAGGATCGTTCTGGGAGAGTAAAGGGAAAGTACATTGCTCCAATGGAAAGTGCACTGACTCTAGTACCTTGTAGGTCTCATAAAAACTAGTATACGGAGGAATCAAGAGCCATTCAGAGTGGATTTGTAACACCCTTTCTCTCCCATTAAGCTTAATTAGTTGAAAATATTGATTCTTGATCTTGCTAATTCCTGAATGAAAGGTTTATATGAAGGAAGTTCCAGGAGTTGTCGCCTCTGGATACTCTTTCTAGATGGCTTTTGTATACAGTACAAAGACGTACAGTTTAACATAAACGAAACAAAGACTTTTAGGTTACGAAATGGAGCGTTAATTACGATGAGTGGTAAGTAGGTCGACTGGGTTAATTACCGCATTGAATCAATTAAACGATGTCGCCTGGGAGATTTCACTCATTTAGGTTCAAAAGGCTGGAATTTGGGATCCGCTAGTTGTAATAGCTGTGATTCGGAATAAATGTTCCAAAAGAGTGAGAAACATTGAATTTTCGGACTCAAACTGAACCAGGTTTGTCATCTTTGCAGAGGCAGAAGGTCATGCAGAGCACTGAATCCGTGCACAGACTTGTCTCCATCGAGATGGTCTAGACACTAAGTCTAGACACGAATGTCTCCATCATTCTTGTCTACTTCTGCCAGTCCAAGTCCCATGTTTAAGTGTTTAATTGCATGCCCCTTTTCACACATTTCGTCCATTTCGAAATTCCAAGGAGCCGCCGAACTCAAACTGGGTCAATTACCGCAGCAAATCACCTGATCTCGCTCAAAACATTTCACTTATCCCTTGGAAGGAAGCAACAACAACGCCGCCACGCAGTGTGTCCATCAATCAAAAGGCGCACGTGCAAACAAGTCGGAGTGAAACGCGGATTCCTGCTGGATCCACCCGTCCGCGCGCGGCTAATCAGAACCGTTAATGCGCCGCAGTTTCGCCGAGCGCAGTTCCAAACCAATGTCCTCGCGCGGGGAAACAATAGCCCGAAAGCACTTACGGTTGCGCGTCGATGGATTTCTCCTTGGCGACGTAGTTGGACGGGATGTAGCCCGTCTTTCCGGTGCTTTTGCTGCGCGCGTACCACCAGTCGCCCTGCATGCCATTCAGCACCTCCAGGAGCTCGTTCTTCTTGAAGCTCAGGTCCTCGTCGGTACGGGCGTCGTAGTCGAACAGGGCCACGAAGACCGGCGGCTGGTTCGCCGAGGGAGTGGGGGTAGGGGCCGGGACGCCGCCGGCAGAGGATACGGTGCCCATGCCGCTGAGCTTCTCGGAGTGGAAGGACGAAGGAGGGGCCGCGGTGAACGGCGCGGAGTCCTTGATGTACGAGTTGGTGACGACCGGAGCCGCCTTCGATGGCTTCTTGCCAAGACAGCCGCCCATCGTCAGAGGGGTTCTGCAATCTTCAGATGGTTTCGGCAAGGGGAGGAGCTTTCGGTCACATTTCTGCGCCGTGCTAGCGGGCACAGAGGTCATTCCCGTGATCATTGGGCGACGGGGTTAAAGCTTCAGATGGTAAAAGATGAATCACATAAGCAAGTGGAAGCTGGGATATGAGGCTTCTTGAACTATTGCGGCTCAATCTCACTGTTTCATATGGAAAATGATATCCCTTTGCGGCGGAAGGACTTGTATGTTCTACTGTCTTTCAAAAACTAACGTCGGAACGTCTCCAAAACAAATAATTAGAGGGTGTTTGGAGATTTAAAATCCGATCTCTCTATCGATTTTTGCCGGCATGCAAAGTTTTGAAACTAGAGATCAAGATCAGATATATGCAAACGGTTGGAACCGCTTGGAAAGTTCTGTTTGACACGTCTCTCTAGGGGTCACGCAGAAGCAACAGGGGTAGAGCCTGACAAGAGCCCAAGGTTTTCCTAACTCCGGTTTGAAAGCCATATACGGATATGCTCCCCTAAGGAAGATGCTCGGAACCTACCTCTTCGAAGTCTCGGAAGGGCGTCAGCGGCTTCGGCGGCCCATAGGCGGCGTCGCGCTAATCTGCTCTAAATTGTACACGGGGAGCTCGAAGAATGGGGAACGGTCTTCTTCTGTATTCACTGCGGTCTCCTCCGAGCCAACGGGGGAGACGCTCGCTGGTCTCTCGCGCGCACACGATTTTGCCGCGCGCGATTTGTTTGCCCGACGGTCCTCCGCGGACTCCGCGCAGCGCCGCCCCGCCGAGACCGACTTACAAGATACAGCAGCACCGAGCAGTAGCCGGCGAAGGTCGCCGCGCTTCCCGCCAGCCGTTAGCCCAAATATTGTGACGACGAGGGTTTCCGCAAAACAGCGCCATGCACCGAAAATAGGCCATGGAGAAGAGCCGGTGGGCGGGTGCGCAAGTGATACGCAATCAGTCGAATCCCCGACTCTGAAGTGATCCTTCGCGACTCCATCGAAATCCAATCTACGGCGCTGGAGATGCACTCGCAGTGAATAAACGCCGCAGAGTCAAAACGACGTAACCTTGATGGACGGCGAACCGGTAATTGTGCTCATTATGCTCGGGCAGCGGAAGGACACTTGTAACCTTGTACGTGAAAGGCCCTCATAGACAAAGGGGTGGCGGCTAATTGCCACCCCACTGTCGGCAATTTGGGACCGCTCCGTACGGAGCATACGGTCCATTGGTCAGTGTTCTTTCCCGCCGTGCTCCAGATAAACGAGGATAGGAGGAGCACTGTTCTGAGAAGACCTCAGCCCCTTCTTCTTCTTCTTGTGACTCCGATGAGTTCGAAATTACGGTCAGACTCGTCTTCTCCATCCAGCTAACTTGAGACAGAGTCTCAGACGCCAAAGCAGACAGCCCAACTGGAGTTTGCAAGCAACTGTTCTGAATCCCACTATGCACCAAGAATGAGTTCCATGTCTCGCGTGCAAGAAGATGCTGACCGAAACCCTTTAAACTTCTGGAGAAGCACTTCATATCGCCGCGAAATCTGTAATAACAAAACGTAACAACAATAAAAGATAGGAAGAAGGTTCACTCTTCCAACAATAACAACAACAATCAGGAAGGAGCGGCTTAATTCGTCTCCATAGCGTCCGCGACCTGGGCCTTCTTCGCCTTCGTCTTCTGGCCAACCGCCGCCATGTTTGCTGCCGGGCTGCGGATGAGATGGATCTGCTTTCGTGCCTTTGTCTTCATCTGCGTCTTCTTCATGACCTTTCCTGGCTTCAGCTTCTCCTTGATCAAGTTGGAGTAGCGCTTGTGCTTAATACCGTGGGTCTCCTTCATGGCATCAACTGAAACAAGTAGACGTTAGGTACTGCTATAAAAAACTGGACATACTCGCATCCTTCCACAGAGCACGCTCGTATTTGGTAGGCTCGTTACGGCGGTGTTCCAAGGAGGCAAGGCTGGCGTCTTGCAATTCCTTTCCGCGTGAAAGACGAGATGCCTTGGTCCATTGCACCTTGCGTGGGTTACGCTTCTTCTTGAACGCTACGTTGCACTTCTTGCGACAGAATCGGAAAACCTAAAAAGTGGTAAAGAATTGAGCTTTATGAAGTCTTAAACAAATCGTTTAACTTAAGTCTATTTTTTCTGAAGTTCTTACGCCCCATTAGCCACTAGATGGCGGTGGGGGGAGAACAAGGCAAATATCGTGATGGGATTTCGTAAAAGCAGATAATAAAAAACTGACCTGGCAATCGTTTCTGACAAACATCGTTCCATGGCCAGGGTAAATCGGCGAACTGCAGAAGTAACACTTCTCTATCCTCATCTTCCCAAATTAATCTGAAAAAAGAAAACAGTAGAAAGATATGTTGTGTACGCGAAAGCCACCAAGAACAAGAAGACGCGAAATGAGACGTTGGATCGCCAATTGCATCGAAAACCAAGTTTGGTGGAATACGGTCGCCAAATTTAGCAATCAGGGAAATCACTGCGAGATCCCACGGACAGAGTGAAAACTGGCGACAATCAGGCTTTGTGTACGAGATTGCTCACAAAACCGTCAGACTTCTTATAAGAACAGGCTTCTAATCAAACGAAGGTCATAATCGCGGTGGGCGGAAGGCTAAAAGCTGACTGCATACCCAAGCCGGACGAGTTGAACAGATTCTGTACACAAGACGACCAATGAGCGACAATGCGAGCGACTCCGATTGAATAAGCGTGTCAATTGAAAAGTGCCAACGAAAACTGAAACAAATTTATGCAACTTTACACAGATTTACAAGAAACTGTGACAATAAAACTGTACAAACGGACGCACGCTTCCCACCCGTCCTGTTCGACCCGGAACTTAATCATGTCGCTGGAACCGCATTCATCCTTGAATCCAGCGCGCAGACATACTTCTCTGAACTTTTCTTGTGACTCGGTGATCTCCTTCTCTTCGTTAACGACATCCAAGTCGTCCGCATCGATTCGGTAGACGTATTCACACTCCTTCTTGGCAGGCAGTGTCGTGTCGTGCATCGCCTTCAGATGCTCCTCGAGGAAGTCCATTCCGAGAGCACAAACATTTCGGCTTCCCAAGAAACCGATGTCGATGGAAGGAATCTTATTCTCCTTCATAAGATCCTTCAGCAAGCTCATCCAGTGTATCTTGTGATTTCCGAATTGGACGTCGTCCAAGCACAGAGACTCCAATGAGTTTTTCTCGATCCTGTCATGCAGCCAGTCTTCGAATGCCGTCTGGAGACGTTTGCGCTCTTCCTTATCCTCGATGTGAGCGAATCTCATCTTGTAAATGTTGATCTTCTTGACACGATCGCTCACAATCTCCAGCAAGGGCATGAGGTCGACGACTTCTCGCTCAAATTCGGTCATCGCCAGCAAGCACCCGTCTCTCGTGCATTTCTCCAAGATATCGCTGACTTCTTCAGCATCTGGGAAATCAGTGAGCCATCCCTGGCCGTCGAGGATGTCTTCACCATAGAGCGGGAAGTCCCTGTAGTCCAGTTCCTCATCTTTGTATGACTCTTCCAAAAGAGGCCCAGTGACACATCCAATAGAAGTGGACTTGAAGAGGACGTGATTGAAGCGCACATACTTCAGCTTGCAATAATAGTCGAACGGCATCGTCTCGACGATATTCGAACCAGTGATCTGCTGCAAGCAGCGGAACTGGTAACCCGTGATGGCGAAGTCCTCGTCCTCATTGGCTCTTGCTGGAGCTACTTCAAACTGTCTCCAGCGCGCGTGTTCCTCGTCAAGGTCGTACATCTGAAGGGACATGTGAAGTGAGTTGAAGAGTACAGTTATATATAGAGGCTCGCACCACACGGACAGACGAGACATAGACAGCTTTTTGCAAATGAGACTACTGAAGCACGTGCGAGGCAAAGCAGAAGCACTAGGCTGGGCAGCACGTGCGAGGGAACATAAATCCGCTTCAGTTTAAGAAGTAGAAGCTGGAGGCTCGGCTGTAGAACAGGAGCCATCAATAGATTCTTCGAGAAGGGAGAGGGAGATGCAATTGCTTCCTCGCGTAGAACGATTCAAATCTTACCGTTCGCGCCACCCATTTCATGCAATCCGTGTCGGGATCCTCCTCCGCAGTTCTCTCTGGCAACCGCATCTCCCTCGCCCTTCTTGGCTGATCGTCGGACTTCGCCCCTCCGATCGTCTCCGCTATCGGGGCTCAGAACCCCTAAGCACGTGCTTCTTGTGGAGACGAAAGTGCGGCGAGACTGTGTAGCCTGTAGACACGGCGTTGACGACATTCTCTCGGGTCACCGCGGCTGCGTACTTTGCTCGGCCAGTACAAAGTCCATCGCGTCGCTTCTCTGCACCCTCTGCTGGAGCGTATCTTGAGTTGCCTTTCTTCGTCGCGACGGTCGCAGACGCTTCTCGACTGTTATCTATAAGTGGCTATGCCCCTGCGCAACACGGTGTGTAGTATCTACGTGTTGCCTTCACTTATTTAGGCGGCCCATTAAGATTTATATGAGCACGAACTCTTCGAGTCCTTTCTCTATTTACGAAGTTTTTGGCTGTTTTGTCTCATAATATCGTGCAAATTTTGCAAACTTGCGTATATATAACAGGTTCTCTGACGCTTTCTTTTAATGCCACATCGCGTGCTTTAATTTGAGAATTATCATGTTTTACGCATAATTTAAACGATTCTTATATCGTTTCTCTTTTATTTACCAAAGCCCGCTGAAGTATTGCTGTCTTCCCCAGCACATAGATTACACCAGTGTCTCCGTTTCTCTGCTATTGATCGGTCAGTCGAATGCTTTTTTGCTCGCGAAAACAGTGTTGTTGTTTTGCAACCAGTCTCCATGTGCGAGCCTAAAATCGCGTCTTTCCGCCGCTACTTGCCCACCTTTAACGTCTTATTTCAGTGATGCTATCCAGACTCGTGCACTCCTCGCGGGCCACGCTCTGCCATACGGCACGTGCTTACTCTGCAGCCGCTGCAAAGCCCGTTGCATCCGAACAGAGTAAGCAACTGCAGAAATTTGTGGACAAACTCATGTGACCTTTTCAGAGAAAGTCACTGTGTCAGTACAAGATGATGTCGCAATTATCCGCATTAACGACCCCACCTCGAAGGTGAACACCTTGGGAAAAGCGCTTTCTGATGACCTGAAGCGAGCTTTCGATCAAATCGAGAAGGACGATGCCGTGAAGAGCGTTGTCCTCATTTCCGGAAAGCCGGACTGCTTCGTCGCCGGAGCTGACATCTCCATGCTTGAAGCGACCAAATCCGCACAGGAAGCCTCCGAGTTGTCGCGAAGTGCCCAGCTTGAATTTGAAAGAATCGAGAAGAGTTCCAAGCCAGTTGTTGCCGCCATCATGGGATCCTGCATGGGTGGTGGTCTTGAGCTGGCTCTGGCCTGCCGCTACCGCATCGCCGTCAACGACTCGAAGACTCAACTGGCTCTTCCGGAGGTCATGCTCGGACTCCTCCCTGGCGCTGGAGGCACTCAGCGTCTGCCCAAGCTGGTTGCTGTCCCCACCGCCCTGGACATGATGCTCACCGGAAAGACTCTTCGCGCCTCGAAGGCCAAGTCTGCGGGTCTCGTCGACCAGGTTGTTCAGCCCTTGGGAATTGGATTGAAGTCTCCTGCCGACAACACTTTGGGATACTTGGAAACGGTAACACTATCTTGTTCTTCTTTACAATCAACCGACTCTTGTAGGTTGCTATCCAAACCGCCAAGAACATCAGCAGTGGAGCCTTGAAGGTTGAACGCACTCGCCCACTTCTTGAGCGCGTTACCAACTACTTCATGAGACGCCGACCCGTTCTCGATGGCGTGGTCCTGAAGATGGCCCGCGACAAGGTCATGAAGCAGACTCAGGGTAATTATCCTGCCCCTCTCGAGATTCTTGATGTAATTAAAACCGGCCTTATTACCGGAGGCAAGGCCGGATACGAAGCTGAGGCCAAGGTAAGTGCCCTCAATCCTGAAACCTAGTAACATGTTACATTGTTATAGGCCTTTGGCAAGCTGACACAGACGAACCAATCGAAAGCTCTCATTGGCCTTTTCCACGGATCCACCGAGTGCAAGAAGAACAAGTATGGAGCCGCCCGCCCCACCAAGAACCTGGGTGTCATAGGAGCCGGTCTTATGGGTGCCGGAATTGCGAATGTCTCGATTGACAAGGGAATTAACACCGTCCTCATTGACATGAACCAAGAAGGTTTGGCCCGTGGACAAAACCAGATTGTCACTCAGATGAACGGCGCTGTGAAGCGAAAGAAGTACTTGGGTGCCGACCGTGACCGCTTCCTCTCAAAGCTGCACCCCACTACCGACTACTCCGCGCTCAAGAACGCCGACGTTGTCATTGAGGCCGTCTTCGAGGACATGCCCCTCAAGCACAAGATCATCAAGCAGCTCGAATCCGTCGTCCCCGAGCACTGCATCATCGCCTCGAACACTTCTGCTCTTCCCATCGCAGAAATCGCCTCTGTCAGCTCTCGACCTGAACGCATCATCGGAATGCACTATTTCTCCCCAGTCGACAAGATGCAACTGCTTGAAATCATCGTAACCGATAAAACTTCGAAAGAAACCCTGGCCGCTGCTGCCAAGCTCGGTCTGGACCAGAAGAAACTCGTCGTTGTCGTCAAGGACTGTCCCGGTTTCTTCGTTGTCCGTTGCCTGGGTCCTATGATGAGCGAAGTTGTGCGCCTCCTCCAAGAAGGTGTTGAGCCCAACAAGCTCGACAGCCTCACCAAGGCCTACGGATTCCCTGTCGGAGCCGCCACCCTGGCCGATGAAGTTGGCCTTGACGTCGCCCAACACGTTGCCACCTTCCTCGGACAGGCTCTTGGACCTCGCGTGCACGGTGGATCCGCTGAGCTTCTGTCTGAGCTCGTTAACGCCGGCCACAAAGGACGCAAAACCTCTTCTGGTATCTACGTGTACGGAGCCGGCAAGAAGGGCAAGAAGACCGTAAGTCAGCGATCTACTCTGTGTACTTCAACTTTATTTTAGGTCAACGAAGCAGCTGCCAAGATCATTGCCAAGCACCGTATCACTGCCCCGGCCTCCGTCACTAGCACTGAGGATCAACAGCTCCGCGTTGTCTCCCGCTTCGTGAACGAGGCTGCTATTTGCCTGCAGGAGGAGGTCATTTCTTCTCCCGTAAGAACAGCTTCTTCAGTCGCACTCTTAACTCGTTTATTTGTAGTCCGATGGAGACATTGCTAGCGTGTTCGGCGTCGGTTTCCCGCCATTCTGGGGAGGTCCCTTCCGCTTCGTCGATCTCTATGGCGCAGAGAAGCTCGTGAAGGCGATGGACCGTTTCGCGAACGCCTACAAGCAGGAACAGTTCGCACCGTGCCAGCTCCTCCAAGATCACGCGAAGTCCGGCAAGAAGTTCTACCCCAAGAACTGAGAGCTATTTATTGTTTTATGATTAACTCTTTTCGACTAGTAATTGATTTCTTGTATAGGAGGCTGCCATTATGCGGGATAAATTGTCTTGTACCAGCCTCCGCTCCTTGAGCATTGATCGATCGATGCGTTATCGGTGTCGTTCCCTGTTGGGTGACTCTATCATTCTTGTGACGCGACCTTTGTTTGTTAGTTAGCTTTTGATTTTTTAGGAGACACGTCAGGAGAATTCAAGAGCCACGAGATTAAAGGACAAAGGTGAAGAGAAGATGGCTGGAAGTAAGTCGATAAAGCCGTCTAGGGTGTCGAGACATGTCTGGTCTGGTTTGGTTTGGTATTGCATGACTTGCTAGGGAATTGATTTAATAAGGAGTAGATTTACTGTCTAGTTGCAAGGTGTACGGTATCTTACTGCATGTGCATGGGATCGTTTGATCTGTTGTTTGCTTGTAACCCAGAACCACTTGGTGACGTTCTCTGATCCCTTGATGGAGTCCAACAGGCAATCCATGAGTTTAGACCTTAGTGAACGTTCGACGTCCTTAAACATGTCTATTTTTATTTTGCAAACCTCTTGTTATATGTAATGTTCGCATCTCGTATTTCAGAATCCGTTTCTCTGTCCATCGTCCGAGACGGCGTCTGCGTCGTCCGCATCAACGATGTCTGCTCAAAGGTGAACGCGCTGGGAAAATCGCTTTCTGAGGACCTTCGCTGGGCGTTCGACCAAATCGAGAATGACGACTCCGTACGCAGCGTCGTGCTCATCTCCGGGAAACCGGGCTGCTTCTTCGCCGGTGCCGACATCTCGATGCTGCAGAAAACAACTTCCGTTGACGAAGCCACGAAGATCTCCCGTGACGCGCAAACCTACTTTGACCGGATTGAGCACAGCCCGAAGCCCGTTGTCGCCGCCATCATGGGAACGTGCATGGGAGCCGGAGTGGAGATAGCACTCGCCTGCCACTTCAGAATTGCTGTGAACAACGCTTCGACCGTTCTGTCGCTACCGGAGGTGAAGTTGGGTCTTCTCCCTGGAGCCGGAGGCACCCAGCGTCTTCCGAAGCTCGTGGCCATTGGCGATGCCCTCGATATGCTGCTCACTGCACGGAATGTGAAGCCTCTCCGTGCTAAGCAGATGGGACTGGTGGATTTGCTAGTGGAGGAGCACCAGGGAACGGAGGAGACTCACGACTATCTACAAGATGTGAGGACATTATATAAACCACGAATTACCGAGCATATCCTTGTTCTTTAGCTAGCTGTTGAAGTGGCTAAGGGCTTGTCGAATGGGGAGATCAAAGTGAAGAGATCGAAGCCGTTCTTTGAAGGACTTTGCAACGCGATCCTTACCACGAAGCCGGCGCTGGAGCACCTTGTCCTGAAGAGAGCGAGGGGGAACATCGACCTCCTATCTGGAGGCCATTTCCCGGCGCCGTACGAGATTCTCAACGTGGTGAAGGCTGGACTTCTGGAACAGCGTGATTACGGATACAAGAAGGAAGCAGAGGTAACCTCAATTCGGTGGATTTTTAGATTTAATTGTTTTAGGCGTTTGGCAGGCTCACACAAACAGATCAATGCAAAGCGCTCATTGGCCTCTTCATGGCACAGACCTCATGCAAGAAGAATCGTTACGGGAACGGACAAAAGATCTCGAAAATCGCCATTCAACTGGACGAGAATGCGGCAAACCTGGCTGCGATTTCGGTGGACAAGGGCATCCAAGTAGTTCTTTTCGGAGAGGATAAGCAGGCACTTCATCAGGCGAAGGAATCTATCGCACTTCAGCTGAAACGACACCACCCGAGAGAATTCGCTTCGTTCATGGAGAATCTTATCGTGTTGGATAAGACGGCTAAGGGCTGGGACCTGTCAGAGTGTCAGGTTGTGTTTTGTAAAGACTATGAACAGGTAAGAGCGACTTCCTTTGTATCTTTTAATGAGTATTGCGTCTTAGGTCAAAGAATACATTGCCGACGGTGCTGTCGCTGTGTTGGGTCCAAGAAGCGATATTCCTGTGAATACTGAACACGTGCTCTTCTTGCGTTATAATATCAAGAATCACATGGCTCAGATTATCCCACTTCCTCGGACGTTGAAGGACTCCATTGGAATCGTCGCCAACCTCCTGGCTGCTCAGAAGGCCATGGTCGTGAAGGGGAAATTCGACGCAAACGGACTGTACAAGGAAGCCATGAAGTTGACTGAGGAGGGCGTTCCACCGAAGGACATCGACGCATTCTCGAAGGCCTACGGATTCACCAGTGGAGTTCTTTCGGATGCGCAGAAGGAAGGATTTGCCGTACAGCCGGTGGGATCCGCTGGAGAAGGAGTTCCTTCGAAGGAAGACATCCAGATGCGGCTGATGTGTGCCTTTGTCAATGAAGCTATTCTTTGTGTCGAAAATGGAGACGTCGAATCTACGGTATGTTTCAGTATGAGTGCAGATCCAGTTTCTTCATGAAACTTATCGCCGTTTAAAAGTGGGATCTTATTCTATTCGATTTTAGCACGATATGGATATGCTGAGCGTTGCCGCCTTTGGTTTTCCTGCCCAGTGGGGAGGCCCTTGCCGTTTCGTGGACCTGTTTGGAGCCACGCAGCTGGTCTCCGAGATGGAGCGCCTCGGGATGACTCCTTGTGCTGCTCTGGAAGCCAGTGCTCGGTTCCAGTGAGCAGTACCTCCTTGTGTATTTTGTGTAAAGCCGGTATATATACATCGAACGTGTAAGAAATAAAAGTTGTGTTGCGTTGAGGGATAATTGGACGTTATTCAGACCACCCAATAGTCTCATAGACAGCAAACTGTTAGTGAGACGAGACAGTAAGTGCATTCTTTGCAGACCTAATTTGCAGAATCCAGTCTAGACAGACCGTTTTGTCTTTTCGTTATTCCAGGATGATGGACGCCTGCAGAGCTCTGAGTTGCTCCTTGCATACACTAGGAGGCATAAGCGCCCTTTCTGCCGTTCTGTGTGGACAACATCTTTTGTATTTATGATGCAATACATACACAAGTAAATAAGAAAACTGAAAACCGCGATATTGCACATCGGTGGAAAGACGACGTTCTTCACTAAATCGTGATTCACTAAAGAGGTGAGTGGGGAAGGGAGACGAGGAAGAGGGTATGTGAGAGTGCGAAGAGAAGTCGTGGACGCTGAATCTCAGGAGATCATGAGAAGTGCGCGCGACGCCTCTGACAACCTAACCGCTTTGACGAGAGGGTGTGCTGAGACCTAGAGAGAGGAGGCGGAAACCGCGAAAGAGATGATGCACAGGGTTAGAGCTTGGAGGGCGTCCTCGAGAGGTAGATGATCATGCCGAACATGGTGAAGATTACGGTGGCAGTGAATCCGGCGAAGACGATGAAGAGCTCGCGACTGATGCAGTCGTCCGAGAAGGCGGCCGCGTTGCGGAGCGGAAGGTCGTTCCGAGAGGCCATACCTGAAGGAAGGACTAGGCTCCTAGGTTCCAGAACCCCTACCGATCTGAGGATCCAGAACGTCAAGAGTAGGCGCTCTGACGTCGACGTCAGCCAATCCTTCCGAGGCGATGAGCTGAGACACCGGCGAACGGCGAGCAACCTTCTTGCGGGGCTGCTTGGAAAGGTCGGGGCAGGTAGGGACCTGAAATGACCTTTTAGGTTAGCGGAGTGGATTACGGTAGGTACGGGGCATTCTCCGTCGCGGATGTCCAGTCGGATGCTGCACTGGAAGTTGACGACGACGCGGTCGGCGAACTTGAACGCGTGGGCTTCTTTCTGGGCCATGAGGTCGCCAGGACCGTACTCCAGGTTGTCAAGAAGGTACCGATCGATGGCGCAGCTGAACGTACTGGGCATTAGGGTCTTGTATGGGGATCTTATTCTGTTTTTGAAGGTTGTCGCTCATAATTAGTGGCACAACATCAGCTAGTGACAGGGCACTTCCAGGCTATGGGCAAGCCTCCAGGGGCTGTGGATTAGAGATGTTAAATTCTCATACCCGCATTCGTTTTTCGTCCAATTCTTCTTTTGAGTTACTTCATTTTTTCTTTCATAATACAGATTTGCTGGAGATGAATAGGAATCAAAAGCAATTTGATTAGATTCAAAAGAAACATTGGACGAAAAACGAGAGAATTTACCATCTCTACTGTGGATATTATGTGTATCCAGTATATTCCTACACTTTTTTTCCTTTGTTAACAAAAGAGGAGTCCCAGAGTGGACCGTTATGTTTCTTCTGCAACACCTACCCGTTTTTTCCACATTTTTTGAAAACGTTTTTTTTTTATAAAACGACACTTTTAGGCTGTGGGCAACCCTTCTGGGGTTGTGGGTATTATGTTCATTAGATTCCTACACCACTTTCCCTTGTTAGTAAAAGGGGAGTCCCAGAGGATTATGCTTCTTCGGCAACACCTACCCATCATCGTTGAGGATGACAAACTCCGTTCCGGACCCATCTTCCACGAAGCACGAGTGGACCGTCATGCACCACAGGCTGGGCGCCGTCGAATCACAGATCCACTTGTGAAGCAGCTTGTTTCCGACGGAGACGACCGACAGAGGCTCCATGGTGGTCGGGTCGACGACCTCGTATCTGCAGCGGGGCATCTCCGCCAGTTCCGTGAAGGGTTCCAAGCTGCGCATGGAGACGGTGAGTGGATAGGTGACCGTCTTGTCGGCCTGCATGTAGAAGCAGCTGATCTCGTAGCCCTAAGGGGACACGTCAGAATGTTCTCGGCACATGGGGAGCTACCCTGTCGATCTTGGTGATGAACTCCTCGTGGAAGGAGATCATGACCTTCACGTTGACGAACAGTCCGGGAGGATTCGTCTAAACGACGATTGAAGAGCGGACTCGGAGGGGCAAATACCGATCTGGTGGTGACGACTCCGCATTGGTCTTTCCTGACGGAGATCGAAGTGGTCTTCCTGCCGACTTCTCGGGACACGCAGTGCTCGTCGTCCGAGTGACCCACGACGAATATTCGGCCGCGGAAGAAGTCTTCTGTGAGGAAAACGATGTCGATCGTGTCTTCGCCACACTCCACTTCTGCCTTGCCTGAAGAAGCCAGAAGTGTTATAAGGATGTCCAAGACGCTTCTTAATTAAGCTCAATTGTCCCCACGAAAGTCCTCGCATACCCTAAATCCCAAAAGCCCTAAATCCTGGACCTTCTATGGATCCACAAGTGTCTCTAGCCCCTTAGAGCAAGTGACTCCTTAGATCCTGTAGTGGTTCTTTATCTACCGGCCTGGGGGAGGGGTCGCCAAATTGACGATTTTTTCGGAGAGTAGGGACCACGTTGTAACATCTATCCATGGATAGCTCTAATATCTTGTGTCCCTCTTTCGGAGGGAAGTGTCCAGGGGGTCGCCATGTCGGCCATGGTCCCCCAGGCCTGAGCACAATTGTCCCCACGAAAGTCCTCTCATACCTTAAATCCCAAAAGCCCTAAATCCTGGACCTTCTATGGATCCACAAGTGTCCCTCAGTTTTCCTGCGTGCAAGTAACCCCTTAGATCCTCTATTGGTCCTTCATCTTCCGGGCTTCCGGCTGTCCTCTGTCGATCACCGATGAGCATGTGGAGAGGTGACACCGGATTCGGCGTTGCACCAATTGCGGAAAACGCCTCGAGGCGAGCGCGAGGCGCAGGAGATGACACAATTAGAAACGCCTCTGTTTTCACTGCATAATTAACGTTTGGGCGATATAATCGCGCCTCTAGGGGCGACGTTTCCTTCTTGGCGCGTGCGCGAACGGACCGTGAAGATCGCTATCTACCTCACTGACCGCATTGTTTTCCCTCTCGCAGCCGTTCGGAAGAAACTCGATCGGGAATTTCGTCTGCTCGAACGAGGACGAATTCATTGAGATGGAGCGGACGAATTTAAGAGTGGAGCCAGGGGAAGGTTCTGGGTGGGAGGAAGTTAGGGTTCCGAGTCCTTTGAAGTGCTCTAGAGCATCTAACACTTCTAGAGCACAAAACTAATGTAAAAAAACTTCCTTCTGGTAAATTATGTTCATATAGCAAGTTTTGGAACATTTTTTAATTCCAAAATAACGTTACTCATCAAACAAGGTGCAAATATGACGCCAATAATCTTAAATCAGGTGAAGAAGCTTTTTTCCAGTTTAATAGAAGGGACCCATCGACTGTATCATGTATCAAGTTGGCTGTACCAAGGGTTCGATGTTTTTTATGGGTCAAATTAGTTGAATTCACTAAGATCCAGTCCTTTACTTCTAAATTCTAAGCATCTACTGGTCCTAAGCATTTACAGTACATCTACAATACGAAGACATCACTGAACCTGAGCTGTTAATAGAATATTTTATTCCATTTAGACGATGTTTTTTATGAGCCAAATTAGTTGAATTCAGTAAGATTCAGACCTGTACTATCAAATTCTAAGCATTTATATGGAGTTTACAGTACATCTACAACACGAAGACCTGAGCTGTTAATAAATCTTTCATTCCATTTAGTCCCTTTTAATAGCAAAATGGCTATGAGCTGTTTAACTCCCTTTCGTTCAACTTTAACTCCCGGGAACCATCCATACACTCCCCTACAGTACCCCTGAGCCACTTACCGATCTGTCCGTTGGGAATAGGGATGGCCTGTGAGTAGGCGAGGAGGAGGGCGCAGAGCGCCGCCACGGAAAGGGATGCCATCGAGGAGGCGCGGAGACGGCTCAAGTTCTCGTGGGAAGACTAAAGAGGCCCGAAGCGCCGACGGTCGCCTCTTGTACGCTGCGAAGTGATCGGCCGCGTGCGGAACCGTCGCCCCGAGAGCGCCCGAGGCGATCCCTCCCCTCGTGGACGCGGTGGACGCGGCTTCTGCGGGCCGGTTTAGGGTCCGCGCGGCGCTCGAAGATTACGCGCGTCCGGATAAACAGAAGAAAGCGCGAGATTTTTCACTTTAGCCGCCGGCGAGAAAGCGAAGGGCGAGAGGCTTGAAGCAGGTAAACAGCCGCCGGGACAGGGACCCTTTTTTGGCGGCGATCAGGATCCGAATCCAGGGAAAGAAGGTCCTGCGCGGAACTCGTTTCGTGCTGAGAGTGACCCAGGGCGACCTTGACTCTCCGGACTGGTTCCCTTCGCCATCTTCGCCGATTCCCGAAGTTTATGGATGAGAAGTGGTCGTCGTGCCCCCGTTCGGCGCATCTCGCCCATCCAGCCGGGACCGGGGTCAACCGCCGGTCGGGTCCCGACACGAAAGGCTGTGAGGGAGGAATGCGGATGCCGCTTTTCGGAGGCGCGAAGCCGTCGCCGAGGGCTGAAGATGCGATCGCTCATCGCCAGGATCGTCCGCGGTGGTGTCATCACCGTCGTCGCTGGTCATCGCGGCAGCATCATCTCGCGCGGCGACGGTTATGTCTTCTCCAAACAACCAGATTGCGCAGTCCCGAGAAGAGGATGGACATGATGGAGGAGCCAAATAAGCGATGAATCTCGCTTCGCGGTGCTGTAATCCGATGTGCGCGCGCGGAAAACGGGAAATGCAGGAAGCGGTGTTTTCCTTTGGATGTGCTCGCGGACAACAAGCGAAAGTTGTAGCTGGAGGACATAACTGATCTGGATAATCCGACACCACGTCCGTCACGGCTGCAGCGCAGATGCGCTGCTCAGGTCATCGTAGGAATCTCCTAAGGGGGTGTTAGGGAAGCTGTGAGCAGTAGAAGGCTGGGGCTAGCTGCCATCTTGATGGGCCAGGCGAAAGGGGTTTGGATTGAGCAGGAAGTTCCGGATCTAATCAGTAAAACGGTTAAAGTGTATTTTTCACAACTTAAATGTCGCCAAACACTATCTTTTTGATTTAATAAGGATTTGGATTAAATAGGAAGTTCCGGATATAAGTTATATATGAAAAGTTAGGAATAACAAAAAGTTATATATATATGAAATATGAAAAGCTAGGAACCCTAGCTAGTTATGAACGAAAGGAATTGTCTCTTAGCTTACAAATAACGCCAATTTTGTCACAAAATATCATTTAAAACCCTTAAAAATCTTCTATCGGTGACTGAGCACTCAACCCCACAAGGTTCCAGGACTCAAGGCTGCTTCACCCCAAAGAGGCAGGACCTGGACTGCCTAGGTATACTGTATCATGAACCACCGTGTTTGCTGCGCAGCACTTGTGGCGGCAGATCACCCACGGTCATGTCAACACACAAGATAAATCATCGTTTTCACTATCAACAGAGCGAGCACGCGTCTCCCAGGGGTTAAACAATGCCCATCGATCACAAAAACGAAGTCACTGTCGTCCAAACATGAACCGCCTGTCGCGTGAAGGAATTAACCACACTCCGTTCTTAATGCAAGAATGCTCGGGGATGCGCGACACTATCCGATTAAGGCTAGAAACCATGCCCTTGTGGTGGAGGGTTTGAAGCAGAGGTGGACGTTCTTAAGGCAAGTAGAGTTTTTGGCCTATGGACCCCCCTTCCCCCTTAAGGTTCGATACAGCGAAAGTCTTCTTTGCCTACTGCACCTTAAGGGGCTCCACCACAAGGGATCAAGAACACTAAGTAGGCCTGTGAGTAGGCGAAGAGGAGGGCGCAGAGCGTCAAGAATACAGTGGATCAAGAACACTAAAAAAACTCATAAAAAATGGAAAAAATTGATATATGAAAAACAAACTCGAAGGGCACCTTATAGAAGTTCAAAATTGCAGAGCGCCGGCAGGTGGGTCTTCTTCCAACAGCATTTCTGAACTGGATTCCATCACTGTCAAAATTAGTAAAGGTAACTCTAGGGTAGAAATGTATGCCAAACAAGAATATGACAACAGTAGTTCGAGGTAGTGCAAGAAAGACTTTAAAAACTACGTTACTAAAAGCGTCCCAAAACTTTTGCCCCAGTCTGTATAAATATCTCGCGGCGAGCGATTTGGACGATTTTTAATTATTTAAACCATAAAAAATGTAAATTTTTGAGTTTTGACTTTTGACATCTGAGTTTTGAGTTTTGCACAACCCATGAATTTCACCTTCTACACTATGTGTATCTCTGACTTATCACTACGCACAGGTGCTATTGTCGGATGCTGAGCGAAACGAACGTTTAGCATCGCTTT